>JBBMHQ010009782.1:0-18126 GCA_037834295.1 Postelsia palmaeformis
GCTTGAATCGATAAACCAGCGACTACCTCCCGTCAGCCCGTGCCTGTCACAGGACCTCGTGCTTGCTCGTGCCCAGCGTGGGGATGTTGACCTACGCTCGATGCCTTGCATGAAAAAAGGACTGCGTGCGACGCATTTCCTTCCAAACCAAACTTGTCCTATCCCAGTTTCCGATACAGACCTGCCACATTCTCTCCACCAAAGACCCCTGCTTCGTCAGTTACTTCGTTTGCTGAGGCCGTTACTTCGTCTACGGACAAAACAAGCCTTTAAGCAGGAAATAGCCCCTACGAGCACGAGCACCCACTCGGTGAGACTCAAACCCACAACTTGACTATAGTCCGGAGGATATTTGGTTTGGGCATTTTTCACCGACCACAAAGTAATTCATCGGGGGCGCCAATATATGTTTACCTTCCTCGTCATGTCCGACCGTACTCCGCTGCTTCGACTGCTGTGCCGAAGGCGACCTTAGGCGCGCTTGATGTGGTAGTGCTGGTGCTGGTACTGCCGCTGCGTTGGTGCTGCTACTTTGCTGCTGCTACTGCTACGTGCCGCTGCAGCTCACTGAGTCCCACACCTTATGAATGCCGACCTGAGACCCGGTATTGTATCATTCCTCTTTATGCACCACCGAGCTTCCCTACTCCGGCTGTTGTGCAAGGGGCAGCCTCGGGCGTGCATGAGGTGATACTGCTGCTGCTCGTGTCGCAAATTTTCCGCTGCTTGGTGCTGCTGCTGTGCATGTGCTGCCGCTCTGTTGTTCTGCTGCCACTGCTACTGCTGCCACTGGTGTTGCCATGTCTGCGATATGGTGTGACTGCCGACCGTCGCGTGCGCATGGTTAATATTAGGCAGGTCAAACCCTCTCGGTAGTATGTCTCCGCATCGCAAAGCCGATAAACAGATGCATCTGCGTCGGAACCTGTACTAGTACCGCAATTGACATTGTTTTAATGGCTCGGCGGAGGTCTCGTGCCAGCGTAGTCTCGTATTTTTCACTTATTTGTACGCTACCTTTGTTGCTATTGCTTGCTGCTGCTAAGCTTGGTGCGCCAAGGCAATCGTCGGCGCTTCGCACTGTCGATTCATTCGATCGACTGCTGCTTACCTGAGTGTTTCGAATCCATGTGACTACGAAACATTTAGTACGGACGATGAGCGCCTCGTACGTAGTACATTGTGTGCTGCTCGCTGCTGTGAGGACGGGTTATGCGTTGGTGTGCCAGATGGCGGATTGTGATGTATTTCTCGTTGTGTTTGCAGCGTTCTCTTTCGTTTCACTCTTTCTTTACGAACACAAAACTTGGCAGTACTGTCGCACTAAAAGCCTCGGGTTGCATGCCTGCATGCCCTCAACCGTTGCGGGCACCCCACCGCAGCAAAGTCCCTCTTCTTGCGTATTGGTTCGTTTTTGGAGTAAGGGGTGTTTTGGAACTACACGGTTCAATGTGAATATACAGGTCACCCGTAATTATGTATATGTGCATCTTGTCGCTGTTTCGTCACTGATAAAAGAATATTGGTTGGAAAATATTGGGGGATGGGGTTTATTGGTTGATGCTGCAGTTCACGACGGATTTCTTGGAAAAAACACTTCGATCGTTAGATGAATGTTTCACGCACTCCGATGTCTATCCTGGTTCGTGTTGACGAGTATAGTGGTGAAAGGAGGGGTTGTATTGCCTAAACAGCAAATGTGCCGGAAATATTGAAGTTTTTGTTGCATCTCGCGACGCAGCGACGTGCGACAAAGAGCACTCTTGTAGTTGGATTTTGTGGTTTTCAAGACACACGTCAAGATGAAGCAATATCATCAATAGAATCGGTGCAGACGTCGTCTAGTCAATATTGGTGCTGCTGTGAATAATCTCGAGGGAGAGGTTGTGAAAGCATTTGCCTAGTTGCAGGCATGATTCCTAATTGTGTGGTTCGTTGTCGAACCTGCTTACGTGGTGTTCGCCTCTTACGCTACCCACCCGATATATATCTTGCGACAACGAATTAAACTGCACTCAAGCATGCCGCGGCGGCGCAGATTCACGGCCGAAAACACACATGGAATCGTTGGGGTTGGGGTCGTTTTTGTGGTAATAAGCTAGATGAAGTATTTTTTGGGCTGTTTGTCGTATGACATGCTACGCTTAGAATATGACATGCTTGTACTGCATACCAGGGTACACTAGTTGAATAATATGCATACTATTATCCGAATTTAGACATTTCGATTCGTACCATGATTTCTGTAGTGCGATGTCAGAATATGAGCAGCGGCAGCAGCAGTCTGCTGCCACGTATCGGTTATGGCGGATCGTTTATCTTGACCTGGGGTATAATTATGAGACAAATATTTGTTACCTGGTAAATCGAGGGCCAAAACGTTGAGTGCAGTAAAATGTGCCATAGAAAAAAAGCCCGCACGCTTACTACTAGCTTCTCTGGCTATTCGGCTTTTATCTGTGTAGTGCAGAAGCAATCAAAATCATCATGGCATATTCAAACAACGGAAGTGAATAACAGGTCTCTGAAGAGAGAAACGGATGGACGACGGTTTCCATCACCACGTACGAACAGATGGATGATGGTTAAGAAACTCACAAACGGGTTGGCGCCAAGGTGGGCAGCCGACGCTGCCTTTATGGTGGCCGTCACCGCTTCCACACTTCCGCTATCGGCCGCGACCATCAGTACCGACAAGCGCCGCGGCTCGGCTGTCGATGCAAGCCCGGCCAACACCTTGCGGAATAAATCGGCACACCCAACAGGAAGGGAGGGAAGAGAGAGGTAGTTGATTCGCACGTTGTGTGTACGGTATCAAACCCTTGGCCTGATAAATACGGTACGTTGTAACAGACAGCAAGAAGGAGGCGCTGAAAATTGATTTTTGCGGTGAGAATAGATCGGGGGACCAAAGGGCTTGGTGCCATTTTGACGCGTGGTGGAGTCGACGCACGGGCAGACTCGATGCTTGAGCACCCTGTTCTCTCGTGTGACCAACTCGTTGATTTTCACGTACCGATTATTCGGCTACCCGACTCCTCTCATCTTCCGCTACTGCTCTAGCACAACTTGAAAAGCTCCGTCCGGGCACAACAGTACACACACCCTCTCGTCTGTGAGCAGGTCGACCATGGCTGCCATAACGGCATCGATCATTGCCCCGCTCCCGCCTCTTGCCGCCTCAACCAGGGCGCTCGTTTCGGTTGGGTCTGTACCAACGTCGATCGCGGACGCGCCCGCTTGCTGACAAGAAAAACCAGGAGAACCATACGGGGGGGGGAAGGGGCGCCGTGTTTTGAAGGCGTGAGATCAGGAATGGGGTACCTTCGAGAACGGGAAGGATGGGAGAGGGGGGTAGGGGTGTCTGGACAGCACGTGTTGAGGCGTACCCCATGTGCAAACAACATAAGACGGATAGCATGCTTGCAGAGACAAGTTTTATGTCCCGGTCGATTTCAAGGTAATGCGGGTACACCTTGCCGAGGGAATACCGACCGCGAAGACCTCACGAAACAAATCCTACAAAACTCCTTGATAACCTTGAAATAGGATACATGTACAGTCATGCTTTATAAGAAACTCAATATCTCGATCGTCTTGCGGCACCGTGCCGTCTCGAAGTTGTAGCGGCTATGTTACAGTGGGGTTCTCCAAGAATGAGGGTTCCAGAGTAGTAGCTTGGCGTAATAATCGAAGGGGATACTATGATCGAACCCGGAGAGAACGTTTGCCCGTAAGAAAGAATGTGCGGCCGATGCAGCTCACAGTCTCCCGTGACTCCACTGCAGCCTTGTGCCTTCCCTTGGCGCCCCACTACTCCTAACGAGCACCGGTCAGGACAGCGCCTACCATGGTTCACCAGTATGAACGAGAGCTTGCGTGCATAAATGCCAGTCTGTGGATGAGCACGGGCGAAGTGTCCACGTGGCATGTGTGTCGAGCATTGAGGGGACTGGAACTCTGCAACATAATACAAACCTTGGTGTGAAAATAGGCGCTTCAGAAACAAACGCGAAAGGGTCACGGTGGTGCATCTTCTATCATAGGCGCTGTGCGCGCAAGTGCTGCGACCACTCTTCGAAAACTGATACATGCACGTCACGACTCTGTGGTAGCTGTACCTCTCAGAAAATCTACGATCGGGCGGCTACTTGTGCCAGTATACCAGCATTCTGCCTGCCACGTACTTTCAAAAACAACACCGAGTGTAGCGCGCAACGAAAAGCGATGCGTCTGCGCGTGGCCTCGTCGATGCACACGGGGTCGTGCGTAGAAAATATTGGGGACAATAGTGCGTGAGAGTTGAAAATTCGTGCCGAGGCTCGATCGCGCCTCCATCTTAGCATAGCTCGTGAAGAAGCACACGAGTTGGGGAGTCCACTCGAGATGTTTGACAGCCAAGCGCTCTAGGCTGAAAATCGGTAGGTGAAGGTACCGGGTGATGATCCGATTTCATCTGAAACGAAACGAGGGAACAGTTATACTCTTCCAACTTTCTCGAGACCCCTAGATGGTAAATCTAACTTTCTTGAGACCCCCGGATGGTAAATCCAACTTTCTTGAGACCCCTCAGATGGTAAATCCAACTTTTTCTTGAGACCCCCAGATGGTAGAAATACTAAACCTGAGATTCTACCGATGCCTACGTTGTCGATCCCCCTCTCCACGTGTCTGACTAAAACTGACCTAAAAAAAAGGTAAACTCGCGACAATCGCTTCCCCCGCCGCCATTGTATCAAGCAGAATCTGAACCAGGCTGCGCCAAGGTCATACGATTTGTAAGATTCCATCACATTTTAGTATGATATATCCACTCATGAGCGGCAATCCACGGACCCTGGGGGTGTTCTGTCGAATGCTAGTCGGTTTCACCTTTCCCCTCAGGAGCACGATCTTCATGGCCCTGTTAAAGACTGCCACGGTCCCGCTTCTCGCCGCCATCCTAACGAGACAACGAGCTTCCGTCGCTTCTACCTTTCCCCAAACCTTGATCTCGATCGCCTGTCGGCACCGAGCGAGATAGAATATAATTAGTACAAGGGCGAGAAATATATCACTGCTGTTTCCAAATCAGGCATTGTACGATAAAGGTTCGCCCTAGCGTGCCTGAGGCGCTCCACACCTCACCTGAAAAGTTGGCTTCAGCAAGAATAAAATTGCATCCCAATGACTAGTCCCATGGCCCAGGTTTACATTGAATATATATTTTTTCCGAATTTTGTTGGCATTCCGACGGTTTTGGGTTGAGGGAACTCCGTCATTCGGAAACTATTTTGGCGGAAATATGCTATCTCTATCGGAGAGTGCGTCACATATCTTGCTTACCCCACACGGTATTAATTACTCACCGTCACATATCTTTCTTACCCCGCACGGTATTCATTACTTACCCACACGCATTTGAATATGACAATAGTACGTTTAACACGCCACATTCAGGACTATCAACTTGTACATCACTGCGAATCGACGGCGGCACACGTTGGCATTCTCAATGCGGCCTGTCGCGTTCACGTTGATGTTGAGACTCGAAGACCTTGAGCCCGATCAACGCTTCTGCGAACGGGGGCGGCCGCTGGATGCGTGTTCCCTCTCTTTTCTACAGCCCATGTTTTCTCTTCCCTATTCTTCGCTCTGAGACCAGCGGGTATGGCGAGGTAACGCGAGTGAAATGTACATTTGCTTTGAACGCCTGCCTCACTCGGAACTCGAAGCCGAAGGCCACGACGACAAGAACAGTCAGCTCTCTACTGTATTCTACGATTCTGCACGGGTCTAGTTTGGAGACTTTCACAATGAGCAAAATATTCGAGTCAGTACCTGCCATTGAGAAACGCGGTTCGAGACGTTCGAGTGCTTGTACACTTACAAAGGAAAACATATTTGGGAAAGCTGAAAGTCCAGGCCTCTCTAGCGAACTTCCCTCACGTAGGATTCCTCTCGGCAAAGTAGTTGGTGTGTATCTGTCGTTTCGAGGTCCGACCAAGACAAAGCCGTCCCCATTCACCATTTTGGACATCCTCATATCGTTGCCAAAATCATGGATCCAAATCGGAACTTCCCTATTACTCTCCTCCAATATCATAGTGCGTCTACGCCACGTGACAGTCGCGGCATGAAACACATTCGACCCTTCCATCGACCCGCTCCGCCCGCGCCAATCGCTAGTTCCTCGTCCTGCTCTCGGTACCGGAGTTGCCGAAGATGGCATGGTGATCGTCTCGGTATCACTGCTGCCAACGATGCTACGGTCGCTGCAGTTCCTTGTGCGGATGCTACCGGAACGAAAAATGAATTCGCGCTGCCGCGTGGAACCGGACCAATATCTCTCATCAACCCGCTCCGCTCACCTTGCCCCTCATGAGATCGACCACCTCTTCAAACACGTCTTCATTGCCTCCCTCAGCTGCTGCCGTCAACAGCGAAGAACCGTCTTCCCCCCTGGCCTCGATCATTTCCGCGACCTGTGCAAGGTCACGAGATGTACTCTGTTGTGGGACCGGGCAGGGTACAACACGGACGCGCTCCGTAAGGACTGCCTACCAAGTGGTCACGTGGAGGAGACGACAGCACGGACGTAGCGTTATCATGCTGCCGCTCCGGTAGTGTTCGGCCGACCTCAGGTCTAGCATTGACGTTTTTGGAGGCGGATACCCTGCTCATGTGGGATGGCGACAACAACTCCAGCATACAGTGACTTGCGAGAAACGCTGAAATCACGCCAACGTGCGAAAAGAGTACTTGACTACCTTTTCGCCCGTTGTGAGCACCATGGCGTATTGCTAGCAACGGCTTCCACCGACGCGGTCCCCAACACAACCACCACTCCGTTCATTACTCACTATCCCCACGGGAATCGCCACAATAACCAGTGCCATCACGAATACCATTAACGCCGCCACCGTCAGGTATGTGCGTAGATATGACGATAATGCCGGGATTAACGGGCAGCGCGACAAAAGCGACAACGCTTTTCCAGTTATATCATGTTCCACCAGCATGCTATGACTATAAAGAGCATCGTTGGTGACAGGGAGAGGACACCACGGCAAAATTTCGCACACATCGTACGCAACGAGTCGTCGAGGTGTCTGGAAATCAAGCGCCTGTTGCCCCAGGTCTTTTGCCCGGAGGGTTTGCGTCGACTATGCCGATAAACACACTGTCAACCGCTTCGGGAGGCTCGGTGGTTTTTAATGATACATAGACTTAGTTTTCACCGCACCGTGCATCATTTAGCAAGAGCCATCTTACTGGTAGGGTGTAACACTCCCTTTTGTGGCATGTTATTGTCTAAACTACTGGAGAAGACTGCGCGTGTCGGGAACAAATTTGATATGGCTGGACGCCGTGAATGGGACGTCTCTGAGCACCTTCTCTACCTTCTGTTGTTCATGTGGGGCTCTGCACGAGAGATGTATAGTACAGCTGTCTATAGGAACTCCTGCCGGTGCCCATAGCAACTCTGCGGCTGTGAAACGATCTGTTTGACTTCAGAATTACTTAACAGTTTGTCTCGTGCACGGAATGGTAGAGCCCTTCGTGATTCCAGGGAACCGTCGAATATGTGCACCAAAGTGTATCACACCAAGTGTATCACACCACGTTCGAAGACGATTATCGCACGAATCCGTCGAACTAACGGCTGATACACAAGGAACACAACTACTTGAAAACGGCTTTCAGAAGCCAGCGAACGAGCATACGAAAACTGCTACCGGAAAGAAGAACAGTGGCTAATGTGGGAGACACGACCACCAATGTATGGAACAGACACCGCACAGAAGTGTGTACACTAAAGTTTAAATGCTGCTGCGCCGACAAGTACCAACGACGCTGTAAAACCGTGGAGGAACGTGACTCATGATGATACGCCTCGTGAAGAGACTATCAGTTGCGTGATAACACAGCGTATTCGACATAACTCGATCCCCTTTGTTCCTTTGCTCCATGATATGTTATACTACGAGCACATTCATTGTCTGTCATACCGTCAAACGTACCGCAAACCTGGTATTATCGTAGGTCTGCGGAGACCGGACGAAAGTACACATGCATACGGTATTGCATATTTTATCACACACAACGTAACTAACACTGTGGGATATAACGCGGCATCCAACTGTATGATAATATGCCTCACGCTTTTCCGTGGATTTCGTCGTCTCTCCCTTCTCCGTCCTCTGATTCCACTTCTTCGGTACGAAACAGCATGCATCACTTTCAATGAAGCCCCTATCGCCTCATTCTCCTCGCTTCACGCCCCCACAATCCCTTCACGTTTTATCAAACCCGTAAGGCGACGCCCTTGAAAACTGTAACCGACCCGCAAATCAGCCAGTTTGTTACAGGCCACTCACATCTGAGCCAGTTACCCCTTTCTCAACCCGCTCGCGAACTTAGGGACATAAAAGGGGTACATTCCCTACACGTCCCACCTTCTCCTCGGTTAACGTTTGTCGGAGGCACCGGAGAACGACGTGGAACATCTCCACGTTTCCATGGCGCGCTGCCATCATGATACCGGTTTCCACCTGCCGACTGTGGCTAGTTCGTAGTGCTAACAGTTGGGTTGTCGCCTGCTCCTTCCCGATGGTACCCACCATCGTCCGCACCGCATTGGGATCACCGTTTTCAATCGCCTCAAGGATGGTAAAAATATCTGCACTGCCAAGACCTAATGCACTCCAGGGGATGTAGCGAGGACGCACCGAGGGGAGACGAGAGAGACTGGGGGCGGGGGTCGGAGGAACCTAATCGGGGTCATTCTTACGTTATTGTTTACAGTCAGTTATTTCAAGTATCTCTGGTTTCAGTCATTCGGGGAATCCGAATACGTAGCATGCACTGGACCAGCACAAATATTCTGCATCCCGTGCTTCCGCATCAGTAAAATACAACGCAAAACTTGCGAATCTCAGATCGCGCGTAGGGTTGATTGGTAAGCGTTCAGAAGCGTCATCGTTGACCCAGCGCCTGCGATGCTGGTAGCCATTCGCAAGCGGTAGCGAATGTCGTGATGGACAATTGAGGCGTTCTACGATAGGCGGTTACTTTAAATCGTCCGAGGCCCTTCACTTAAGGAGCTCCATACGCCACACGAAAACGTCATCATTCAAAGTCAAGATTGGATTTCAATGGATAATTCCATGGCCCGAGTATACTAAAACGTCATCTGTACAAACAAGACTGATATTCCGACGATTTGGGCATAATCAAGCCCGTCATCCAGAAAATGTTTAAGCGGAAATGTGCTGCCTTTATCGTAGAACAAGTCAAATTACATTTGCGTTAATGCATCGGAAATGTGCTGCCTTCATCGTAGAACAAGTCAATTTACATTTGCGTTAATGCTTTGGTGGATATTCAGCAACTTCCATGAAATATCGTGCAGTGACCTTGGCTTCAGCTTACTTGTTGGTGAGGTGTGCTTTCGATCCTTGCTGCAGGTTTCGTCGCCGGTGCTTGATCCTGAAACCACACAACGAGGCATTCCACGTCGAACCCAGGCAGAATCGCATACACTGAGATATTAGGTTATTGCCCAATACCGGGGGTTTGGGCGGGAAAACTCAAAATATCACACAGTCACGACAGCTGGTGGGATGCCACAGTGCATATCGCGTGTATTCTAATCAAGTTTTGTCGAGGGATACGTCGCATGTCTGGGTTTGGCGTGTTTTGCAGGAAAGTGCTGGTGAATGACGGCAAGGAAAACCAAAAGGAAGGGTCGAGGGAGCTTCTCGACACAAAACCGTGCTATTAACTTCCTCAAAGGGGGGGACCGGTATCCGGGTAAATAATGCAGTGCCAAGGCCGCCAGAGACAACGACTGCGTCGGATATTTCAACTGGGTATTTTCACTAGAGCCGGCGTCAGCTTTGCCAACACGACTCCTAAAGCAGATGAGCGATGACGACAATCGCGGCCGGGAGGCACCTCGCTCCTCCAGGCAAGTATTGCCGCAGCATGTCACAAACTTCTTGCATCGGAGTTGACCAACGGTACACCATTTCGACGCGGAAACGTCTACCAGCTAACTCTTGTGAGGAGGAGGCGGGGCGGGGGAGGGCCGGAGCATCTTCACTTGGGAGCCGTTTACGGTGCATGTCTTCCGCTTGCGCCGTACGACCTCCCAAAGACAAGCTTCCGTTGAAGAAATGGTTCACTGCGGGATTAACGCTGCTTGAGAACAGCCGGTGATGGGCCAATCTACTCGGTCCACTGATGCTCTCGCCCACCCTTGTCATCGGCGGAAGTGGACGCTTTCAAAAGGATAAATCAACTAAACTTGTGTTCTGAACTCGCAAGACGATACTGCTGTACAAACAGCGAGTTGTGTACTCCTCTCACCGAACATTCTGCAAAACAAAATGAGAGCCACAGCATCGATACAACGGCGTGGATCTTGCTGAGGGCAAAAACGTATGCAATCGGTCAAAGATTGGCAAAGCCCTTGGTTGCCTAGGCGGCAGACCCTGCGAGACGATTAACCAACAGAAGGGGGCGAGGAGTATAGACTCCTGATGACCCGGCTAATCAAACGCAAAGTAGCAACTTTCAACGCGCTGGCTTACCAATGCATATGTTTTAACTATCGCTCGATGGCATACACTGAAACGACACTACTGGGGCGATGGCTGATATCGTGATTCGCAGGCAGGTCTGGAAGAATACACGTCTGGTCTGGCTTTGTGGGTGGTGCTTCGGGCCACGTCGCCCAAGCTCCCTGTAGCGACAAACGTGGACTGACCGGCGCGAACGTTGATCGAAACTCTTCGAGAATATCAGTTAGAGCAGACCATATCGCCTTTTACGGGCGCCGCCTTTTCACTCCTCTTACCGTGCATTCGCAGTTGTAGTCATCGCCAGCTACTGTAGGGCGAACTCGTGTTAGCACATCGAAAAAAACATAGCCACCACTATTTCTGGTATTGGCCGATCGTTCACGTACCTTGCGCCAGCGTAGAAGTCTGAGTGGTCATTTTTATGTCCTCGAGCCCAGCTCTCCTTCCTTTGTTCTTGGCGCGGTCCCAAGAGGCCTTCGCTGCCTCCGCGTTGGTTTGCGTCTTTACATCTGCGTCCTTTTCCTCGACTGGCACATACAGTACTGAGGTGTCCTGCGTTCTGACCCCTGTAGCCCCGGCCCTGGTCGCCTCGTCGTCCTCCACCGATCGAGTCATCGCCTTTATGAGAAAGACACCGGACCTGGAGAAGCAGTACGACCAGAACAAGCAGTGTACAATATCTCTTGAACAAAACCAAGTCAAGAAACATTCACAACGTTTACAGTGAGAGGCGTCAGGGTGAGTGGTTCAAACCGTTGCTAGTGCCGTGACCAGCGCTATGAGGAGGATAACACGACGCCAGAAAATGGTTATGATCAGTTTCATGCGTCAGGCCCGATTGTATGGGCAGATAAAAAGCTTTCACTTGCTGACTTGGGGGAATCCTCTAGGGACAGGGGGAATCCCTGGAGTTGGAGCGCCGTTGATCTCGGGTTAAGAGTCGAAAACCAGGCTTTGGGAACACCCGATGTTACTGCAACACCACCAAGTAAAACAAACGGAGTAAATACCAAGTGACCTGCGATACCCGCCTCATCAGCTCCGGGCCCCTTAAGCCCTGCATCGGGCCCGCCTACATGTCTGGTGCCTCGTTGATTGTTCACTCTGGCTGCTTGCAACTACCGCTTTCCGTCGATTAATTGTCTGCGAGACACGATCCTCCTTGGACGGGGGCACTTCACGAATTATCACACAGCAGACAACCCGACCGCGGAGATCTAAAGAGCGCGTATTTTTTACAGAGTCTGAGAGCTGTACCCTTATGTATCAACACCACAAACACATCAGCAACAGGCATAACTGATGGAAGGGTGGAGAAAAAAAACAACAACCCCCAACAGGGAGAAACTAACTGGCGAGGAGGAGAGTGGAGTGAAATAATCGACGACAGACGACAAGAAGAAGCAAGCAACTGGCGGGGGGTGGGGGGCAGGAAATACTCAACAACACTCAAAAACAAAAACAACCCAACGGTCAACCACAGTTTACAGCGCGATACCAACTGCGAAAACCACTAGCTAGCGGACGCTCGTAGTAACGATCAAACGGCCACGGCTGCAGTGCTCCAGTATCACGTTAGTCAATACAGCAGGTGTCGTATGTTGCCTGATACCAGGTACGTCGGGATCTGGTCAGCCATATATAGACCGTGCGCGGAGGCAGGCTTCACCCCAAGCCAAACTATGGCACATACCAACTGCGACACAAGGACGCTAGATTCGACGACGAAGCAGGAGAGAGAGAGAGCGCCGACGAGCATGAAATCGACGGATTCAACACACCTTGCGTGGGACAGGGGAGAAGGGGAACCGACTGGAGAGGAGTGGCAACGGGAGCACGCGCGAAAGACCAGACCGATTGGACTAAGGCGATAAGACGGTCATGGAGAATGGCAGCAGGAGGGCACACGGATACCCACGGCTGGCGCGCGCACCACCAGCATTCGTTTTTGGTTTTTGTTGATTACGAGACAGTAGGATGTACAGGTTCTTCACGTCACTGGCCTTTGTATAGTGTTGGAAAGTGGTATACCCTTCATGGCGAATGATCCTCGGGAAAAAAAAGGGACGTACTAATATAGCTGTGCTGCGGTTTTCGTCAGGAATTGCGCGAAGGCCCGGCGAGCGTTCATATTTGTATGATGGTTTCTGGTTGGACTGCGCTTTTTTTGTCGTATGCCCGCGAGCGGTCACTCTGACAGCACCCTAAACAGGAGGCGTGTTCCTCGCTGGGTTCACGACTACTGTTCGCCTCATAAGATGCAGGTGACATTCCAGAGAGCAACCGCTATAGTCAGTGACTACGAGCGAGTTGGTAGTTATGGGATCGGTGGGGCCTCTATGCTGTAGTTGAGTGGAGCTCCGCGGCCTTGTTAGGTCCTTTTTGGAATACTGAGGTTGTCTCGTGGGTTCCTTTATCGTCCCGTTAATCTTTAGGTAGGAAGCGTCGTGCTTTCGAGCGAAATTTAGGTGTTCTGTAAACCCCTTTAGTACTGCAGTCGCGTTTTGGGGAACAGGCCGATCAAATTCAAGGTAGGTCGTTCCCAAAACGAGACTGCGGTTGAAATAGGGTCGACGGAGATATTCGGATCTTCCTTTGCAGGCTTCCAACCCCTAAGGGTGACCGCGGACTCCTAAATTCGAGAGTTCAGGTGGGAACATATACGGCAGCTATTAATCATGGTGGTCGATACGTGCTTCCCTGCGAATCCTGTTGACCTGGTTTCGAGTCAACATACTCATGTGAAAACCACAGACACCAAGGGGTGATCGAGTGGAGTTCCATCCCGGCCTCAAACGTTGTATCCGGGCACCCGACCGGGTGGGGGGTGCTCAAGGTGAAACTGGAACCAGGTACACGGGTCCAGGCAGACACGGGTACCCGGGTACCCAGGTTATCATACACGATTTACTACCCTACAGCGTTGAAGGGCGGCGGATATAATGTACGCGGGTGTCGGGATTACGATAGACTTTTTGCTCAACGTTTTCCGTTTAAACGGCGACATGTTAAGGCGGGCACGGGTACCCGGGTTACCGTACACTATTCGCCCCGTTTGTAGCTTTTGAGCTGCAGCGTGGTAAGGCGAAAGGTGGGAAAGCATACCTTCATTTCCCCGCTCTCGATGAATCATGCCAATGGAAAAGGCCGAGTTCATGTACGTGCGCAGGAATATTCTCTGTGTGATCGTAAGGAGAGGTGGCGAGTGGGCATCATGTAAAAACTAAAAAGCACGGCAGCTGTGAGTTCAACCGATCGGTCAATAACCAACTTGGTAAACTGCGTGATAACATTCGTGCGTGAATTTCGAATAAAAGCGTGGAACACCGAATAATATCTCTCAGGCCAATATCCGTCCACGAATCTAGCCAAACATCCAATATTATATCAATCCCGTACGGAAAGCAAGGTGAGCAGCAACAAACGCCGAAAGGTTGGGGCTTCTTGAGATTAGTCTGTATCCTGGTTCATGGTAAAGTAAGGCGACTTATTTTCGCTGGTAGGGATACCGTGTAGCGTGTTGTGCGAAGGGGGGTTCAAATACGGGTCACTCTCTACTCCCGGTGTGTAGTCTACAGGGTCGAGAGGCAAGAGTCAAGGAGCGCAGCCGCTACATTTTATATTGTGTAAATTAACGTATACTCCAGTCTTGAGGGCTCCGTGTAGAACGATTGACGGGTACCCGGCTACCCGGGGTACAAATATCCGCGATTCCGCGAGTTAGACCGGGACGATTCCGATTCCAAAGAGTCCGCGTACCTGTCAACGGGTGCCCGGTTCTCAGTCGGACGGGGTGCAACTCTACGATCGAGTACGGGCGTGTTCGTCCCTCCTTCAAGCGACGAGCACAAGATCAACACCCCCTAAAAAGCCCTGCAAGCTCTACCCAGCTATGAAACCACCACTGCCATAACCAATACCGGGCTTCTTCTCTTCAGCTGGTGGTAGTAGGTAGTAGAGCAAGTGATCAAGGTGGTGGTGGTGGTGGCAAACGTGTTGGTGTTCGCTGTGGAGGTTGCTGGTTACGCCGGTAACTCTCTGCCTTGCTGCTTGTTCTTGAGAGGCGGCGGGATGTGAGCGAACAACCCTCTCAGTCCCTAGCGACGTTCGGTGCAGGGGGATTCAATTCGACCGCCTTTGTATATCACAGCAAACCCCAACGAACTCAGCAAGGACGGAGACACGAACAGGGAAGGATGGTGTCCGTAAAATTCGGTTCCTCCATAACCGCCATGGGTGTCGAAATGAGTTGTGCGTTGGGCGCGCGAAGCCAAGCTTAACTCACGCACGAACGAACAGCCGGATAATATTTTTTTCATTAACCAACCTCACGCTTTGAGGGAACGCTATCAGGAGGTTCTTGGCATCTGCGAACAGGTTCGACCGCTAGGTACGGAAACACAATACAATACCCTCCGTCGCTTCGTGTGGTTGGGTCTGCCTCTGGCTCCTCATCACAAGCGGTTTCAATCAGCATAATAGTCTTATCAAGCACAGTGATGCGAGCGTCACAAAATAGCGCCAACCGATTAATTCAAGAGGGGGAGCAGCAGTAGGTGCAGGAGCAGCCGCAGCACCCGCATCCATCAGCCCAGGTGGGAGGTAGGGGAGAACGATGGAAGGAGACGCGGAACTTGAGAGAGAAAAAAACAGAGGACATTGCAGAGTTGAAGAGATAACTTGCAGCAGCGAAGCTGGGAACCGCGAGGAGCGAAACCTAGGGTGCTTGTACGGAGAGAACAGCCGGAGAGCGAAAGATTACAGCTGAGGCCATGCTGCCACAACAACTGAGAGGCAATGCAGACACGTTCACCACTGCTGCGAACCACGCTCACTCATCTACACCCGGATTCGGGTGAGGACATAAGCGAAATGACGGAACGGGTGGCAAGATGTCGGTTCGGCTAGCCTTGGATTCGAGCACTTGTTGGTTTGTATTAGCTCTGTGGTTCGAGGGAAGGAGGCAGAACATCGGCAGTATTGACAGTTGCCACCGCCACTGACAAGAGTAGGAAGGAGACGGCAAAGGGTGTGGCAAGGTTCTCGAGTAGAGTTTCTAGCGAAGACGGAAAATCATGACGTGCGTTTTTCTCTTTATTTTTTCCCTCTTTCTTTTCTCTGCCCTCTCTTCTTTTTTTCCCCTTGTTCCCTCCCCACCGTCCTCATGCCAGTATTTTTCTCTTCATCGTGCTTTTCCGTTTGTGCAGCAGCTAGCGGCTCTCATTAAGTACACATGATTTTCTTCCACGTGGCAGTCCTTCTGATCTCCTCGCGTCGTCGGTATTTCATTCAGGTTTTCTTATCTAAGTCCTTTGGTTATCATTTTCTGACTTTTCTGGGGTAGTTGGAATCACGTACCACACTCTGGACGACAGACGATACCCACTGCAATATAATAAGGCACAAGGGGCGGGTCTAGTGCCGTCGGCAGCGTTTATCGATCTACTAATACCCTAGGTTATGATCGCCGGTAGTGGCTATAGACTGGCCTACTTCCCAATGCATTTGTGTAGCTTTCGATTGACTGTATCCCCAGTCTACTTTCACCGACAATTTTGACTATCTATGGATACTCCCAACATTTGTTTGTGGCGGCGATGTTTACCGATGGATACAAATCTAATATATTGTCACCGACAATGGTCATCGATGGATTTCCCCTACAATCTATTGTGGCAGCCAATATCTTTTGATCGATACCGTTCTCAAACTCTTGTCACCGACAATGCCCATCGGTGGACACGGCTCACCATGCACTGTAGGTGGCAGTGTATGTCGATCGACACACGTATAACGTGCTCTGCAGAACACTTAAAGGTACCCTCAAAGGTATCTATTTTGCGACAGCAGCAACAGCAAGTCAAAATATTGCGACGGCAGCAGTGAAGAAAACGAGTGCATGGTTTACCTCGACACCACTTGACACACGACAATGAGTTTGCGGCACGATTCATCGTGGCCGCGTGTTCTCAGCTAGGCTAACCGATGGAACAGGGAGCATTGTCGTTTCGTTCAACCTTGAATTCGATTCCAAGCGCATAGATGTGCGGTTTTCTATCCTGGACAACAGGTATTGGCCGCCGTAGCAATAACAGAGATACTATGTAGACTGCCACCGTCTCCAAACTATTTTAACTGACAGGAGCCACCGATGGACACACTACTCGATCGACTGCGAATGAAAATGGTCAGCGACGGGCACGCTACACATTCTACTGTCGTTGGCAACATGTTTCGATAGATGTTTCCCCCCGTCTGTTGTCAGTGCCGATACGTATCCCCCCCCATTTCTGTATTGCTGCTGACGATAGTCATCGATATATTTTACCTTCGCCTGTTGTCGCTGGCAATATCCAAAAAAAATGTTCCCATCAGCTTCTATGTATGGATATACTTTCCTCTCGTATAGCATCACGGGCAATTTACAAGGGTAGGTTCTACTCTTGCCTGTGGTCGCTGGCAATACCTATTGATGCATTGTCCTGTTGTCTACGGTAGAATAGATGACAATGTTTTTTCTACTTTTCCTAGACGTTTCCCTTAGATACTATCGCTGGCAATAGACCACTGTGTGTCTATTGCTCCGAGTGCTGAAACAAAAAAAAATGTATTCGGTACGCTGGCAACTTGTTTACCCCTAGTTTTGCGATCATTCAGAGTTTGGGTTTATCTGTCTCATAGTATTAGACAACAGATTCCTACTCTGTCGAGGATAGAGAGCCAGAACGGGCGTTGGGTGTACTGATGAGCTGGGTCGAAAAGCGATTACTAATACATATCAAGGCGATCCCCACACACATGGTACCAGGCATTATACAGTAATAAGACTACCATGCTAATAGCGGCTTTCTATAGTAGAGTGAAAAGTTATCGCGTGTGGTGTATGCGAACAGGGGCTGGATGGAGCACAGAACATGGATAACTAAGATGTATCAAATAGTATAAAAAAAAATAGCTGGAACATTGAGGATTGCCTGTGCGAGAGCATGCGTGTCTCTCCCTCTGTCCCCACCTTCTCTCGTGCCTTCACTCATAGCCAGGTAAGTGTGGGGATGTACCTACCTGGTATTGAATAGGATGCACAGAAGCATACATGCTACATTTATTGATGCACGTACTTGAACCTGGGGGTATATCAGCTGGGTGAATACTTGAAGCAGATTTTATCTATATGGTACAACAATACAACACAATGGTTTTGTTTCTTGCTTCCGAACGATGTGAATCAAAACTTTGAGTGGCTCCCGTGTTCTAATAGACCCGAAAAATGATTAATACGTGGTAACTTAAGGGCCCGTTTTAACGAACCTTTTTAATTAAATTGGGATCGTTTGTTTTTTTCGATTTGAATATAGTGCCGTGAAAAACTTGCGTTTGGGTCCTATCGAGGAATAGCGTATCATATGTTTTAGAAACAATTACGCGCAAGGGTCTACGAGCACCAAAGGGCAACCAACGAGGCGAGCGACGGCCCGCGTCCTCCCCGGGGCGCCGCCTCCCCGGGGCGCGGCGGGCAGCGGCCGGCTGTTTCTACCGGCACCGCCGAAGAGGCTATCGC
>JBBMHQ010009893.1:7980-18122 GCA_037834295.1 Postelsia palmaeformis
AAATACGTAGTGTAGTTGCGGTCCCTCTCCAGTGCCGGCAGGTATATAACAGCAAGCAATGCCGGCACTCTAGCGGCCTACGGCACTACTACTCCGCACACTGCCACACTGATGAAATCCCACCCTAGGTTGCCTCATTTACCCAGTCAATATACAAACGAAGTATATATGTAGAAAATCAACACAGCATCAGCAACAATCAGCAAATACGTAGTGTAGTTGCGGTCCCTCTCCAGTGCCGGCAGGTATATAACAGCAAGCAATGCCGGCACTCTAGCGGCATACGGCACTAATACTCCGCACACTGCCACACTGATGAAATCCCACTCGTGCCGAGCGATTTAACCGGAATTATTCGTAGCGGGCAACCGGCATCACTCAACCGGGACTATAGCGGGACCGACCTCAACAGGCTCCCTTTGGCCTGGCTTGTCGATCAGGAGGGTGTCGCTCGAGGCGTTGGACTGCCGCTTCCGGGGGGACGAGCACTCGTTCGTCAGCATCATCTTCGTCGCCCTCCATACCTGCGGTATAGGGACAGACGGACAGTCAGGCAAATAGTCAGGCAGACAGTCAGGCAGACAGTCAGACAGACAGACATACATACAGACAGACATACAGACAGACCTACAGACAGACAGACCTACAGACAGACCTACAGACAGACAGACAGACAGATAGACAGACAGACAGACAGACAGACAGATAGACAGACAGACAGACAGATAGACAGACAGACAGACAGACAGACAGACAGACAGACAGACAGACAGACAGACAGACAGACAGACAGACAGACAGACTAGCCAACAGCAACGATGCACGTTTATATCATGGCGCTCATGTCAACTGCAGCATACACGTACTGTACACGTACCAGAATACAACACGACACCCACGTTGTAAAAAAACAAACTGCCGCCGCGAGGGAACATAGTAATCGGAACAAATATGGTTAGTCGTACACACCCCAGTACAGGGGAATACCACGCTAAGCGGAAGCATAGTGACCGCTTCGTCTTCAGATGAAGGCTTCAACATTCCTTATGTTTCCGACCATAGTGGTATCCGGGTTCGGGGCTGAGAATCCACACTGGCACCGTACGAGTAAGGCTCGCTCTTGTCAAAGAGCTTTTTTTCCAGATTTTTCGAAGTTTGGAAATAATTGGAGATATTATAGCTGGTACTGGGAACGTGATCCCTAGAGCTGTAAGTCGGCAGTATTTGACGACAAACAATTACTGGGAATTGGTGGATGCCGTTAGCCAACTGCTCGTAACCGGCTTTCAGTCGGCGAGTCGGCTGGCTTCGCCAGCCGATGGCGAGCCGACGTTCCGACCTATGGCAGGCGAGCAAACCGCAGTCAGTTAGTCCCGTGTAGGGGACAGACCACTCAAACTATAAGCAGTTCGTCCCCGAAAAACGGGGCTAATGCGGATTGCCTTGGAAAGAGTTATTGCTGTCTGATATTAGCAACTTTACCACCCTCCTGGAAACATCGAGCGTCGAAAAACGATCGCCTCCCTAACCCCTATTCCCTACCCCTGTACGAGCGATACTCTATTTTTACAGTACTTTCCCGGCAAAAGTCATCTTTCTTTAAAACCATCATTTTGTTGAAGCTATTCACACCTCGGGGCAGTCGATTGACTCTCACTGCATGCATGGTCTATTATCAGACATGCAAGTCTATTCCCGGTTCATAATGTCTAGCTCATGCTACCCGTGCCATATGCTATATACGGACTGTATTTCCTGCACGAAGCCTACAACACCCGGAGTACGCGCGATCGCTTGCCAACATAGTTTCGACGAAGTCCTCGATCTCACAGCGGTAGATTTTTTTTATTTTCAATAAATGCGCATTATCCAGCACGAGTTTCCTGGGTTGGGTATGTACGATCTCCCCTAAAAGGCAAATCTTGCCCAACCTCTCACAACGGCAGGTGACGAGCTAGCTGATCTACTCTAGATGGGCAGATCATGATCTGTATGATCGGTATGATCTGCATGATCTGCATGATCTGCCCGAGGTGTGAAGTTGTAGCTGTTCACTGCTAAAGGTCTATGTAACCCTCCGGCGTAGACGCAGTTGGTGCCCCCTACCCCACTGTACACCCGAGATGTCCCCATGAATGGACTGTGCTTGATCGATTCAATACGGCCTTGCTTTAATCGATACGACCGGGGTGTTTGTTCAATGCTTTCAACCTGTTCTTCGTTTTCGTTTTTCATTCTTCGTTTTTCTTTCTTCTTCTTTCTTTTTCCGTTTTTCCGTTTTTCTTTCTTCTTTTTTCTTTTTTCTTCTTTCGTTTTTCTTTCTTCTTCTTTCTTTTTTCTTTCTTCTTTTTTCGTTTTTCTTTTTTCTTTTTTCTTTTTCCGTTTTCCGTTTTCCGTTTTTCGTTTTTCGTTTTTCGTTTTTCGTTTTTCGTTTTTCGTTTTCCATTTTTCTTTTTCCGTTTTCCGTTTTCCGTTTTCCGTTTTCCGTTTTTCGTTTTTAGTTTTTCGTTTTTCGTTTTTCGTTCTTCGTTTTCCATTTTTCGTTTGTAGTTTTTCGTTTTTCGTTTTTCGTTTTTCGTTTTTCGTTTTTCGATTGTCGTTTTTCGTTTTTCGTTTTTCGTTTTTCGTTTTTCGTTTTTCGTTTTTCGTTCTTCGTTTTTCGTTTCTCGTTTTTCATTTTTCGTTTTTCGTTTTTCGTTTTTTGTTTTTCGCATTCGTTTGCGTTTCTGTATTCGTTTTCGTTTCAGTCTTTTTCGTGTTTCTTTCTTCGTTTTCGCTTTCGCTGTTTGCTTTTGGCTGGAGGCATTTATTTATATTGCCCCGTGTTCTCACAGCGTGTGATCTGTTGCTGTGAACGTATCCCACTCAGCACCACAGCTGCACCAATCCTGTGTGGAACAGAATAAGCCGCGGAAGAAGGATTCGATCATTATCGTTTATTTGCACATGTTCTACGGTGTGACGAAGGAAGGTTTCGCCCATGCCTCGAACAGCTTGGTTTTCTCGTGCTCCTGATTCAGGCCGGGGTAAAATAGTTGCAAGTCGTCGGTGAGGATGCGGGGTCCTAGATGGCCATCCGTATTTGCGGCGAAAAACAAGCCACGGAGGAACCGGGAATCCTCGTACGCAGCTAGGAGGGGGCGGGTGACCACTCTTTATATGCGTCCCCAACCCGCAGGAGTAGAAAGTCGGATGACCAGAACTGGTTTTAGGTAAAACTAGAGAGAAATAAAAGCGTGCGCAGATATGGTCGTAGATGGATGTTTTATTTGATAGTGGCTGGTTTGCGCCAGTCGACGATACCGGCACTGTAGCAGCAACCAGCACTAATTACTCCGCAAACTGCCGCACAGGTGAATCCCATCCGTGCCAAGCGAGTCCACAGGCAATATAGCGGGCAGCCGGTACTATAGTGGGACCAATACTGTTGTTTGTAGATACAATGCTTTGTATGATACTGAGGAATACAGCGCTAGCTTCTGTGGTGGTGGCTGCAGCACCAGCCCACACCACCGTGCGCATCAAAACATGGCACACCACCGTGCGCATCAAAACATGAGGCGGATGAGAAATCCGACTGTATTCATACTACAGCAATACCTGGTATGTTTCATGTGTCAATACTACTGATGTACCGTAATATTACTGTTGTTAGGCTTGCCGTCCGACAATATGCAGCAGGAGCTTCAACAATGACCATTCAAAACATTCCTGAAATAAGAAATCCCCGGATACAACGGAAACCTATGCACAAGGTCTATCTACCTTCTACAGTATGCCTACTTTCCTTATATGCTTTATCTACGATACTCTATGTGCTGCCTTTGCTCCCTCCTTGTTACTTTCTGTTTTCAAATCCTAAGCCGCATCCAAGCTCCATCCCCACGCCATCGGTGTGGGTTTGTCATCTCCTCCCCCCCTGCTCCACTTGAATATTCAAAGTAGGTTGATGGGTTCGGAGGCTGATTCTGCAACCACAGGAACGCACCATCCCGGCCGGGAATGGAAGGATCATTTGGCGTTCGTATTGACATACCTGGTACAAATTACCTCTAGATGCACGTCTAGAGTAGTATATACTGCATGGTACAGTATGTATTCGGTGTGCGTTCTTGTGCTCGTCTGTCTATTTATCTATATAATGTATAAAAACAACATTTTGAGTGACAAGATTAACGGCGGCATAGAGTATCAGTACAGCAATAATGGTAGATCTACTCGCTTGTAGTCCACTAAATACGGTGTGCGTCTTTCAAGGATCGCTCGCAATGAAATACGTATACGTACCTGGTATATGCCAGCCATCAAATGTCCACATGAACATGTGCGCGCAGTAATGATACGTACCTTCTCTTCGTCCGGGACCCACACCAGGTCCCTGAACTTCGTTCCGTCGTCTCTTCCATCCCCCTCGTGGGTAGGAAGGACGAAGCCCCCCCCGCCCGCTCCGGTCATCCCGCCCATAGGCAGGGACAGTGGACCCCCGCCCCCAGAAAGCCGCAAGCTGGAGCTTTTTCTCCTGAGCGAATCCTGCATGCTGTTTAAAAAAACCGGCACGGCGATGGGGCACAACAAAAAAGTCTCGCGGGAACCAACACCCATTTTTTTTTTACTTCGGCCTTTTTGGCGAGGGGAGGGGGTGCCAGGCAACCATCCCCTCACCAAAAAAATATTGAATCATATGCCTGATATGAAACTTTTCCCACACTAACTCCTAGATGAAAACCAGAGGCTTTCGTGGGCGAGATGTCCGGTTTGAAACCGAAAAAACGCGGGGGGACTCTTCCTTCCTTCCACTCCTGCCGACAACCACACCATGGCGCACAAGCATACACAACCGACCTAGATGAGCCCCAGCGGAGAGTGTAGCAGCAAGTACGGCAGCATTTTCCAAAGTGCAGGCTTGGCCGGACAGCCACTTGCCACAAGAACCATCTCGGGTAGGCAGTTCGAGGTTGATACCTCATAGGACCCAGACTTTATACCTTGTTTTCACCCCACGACGAGAGGTTCGCTTTTTTTGCCATGGCCGGTTCTCTATGAGAACTAACGAGAAAATATCCACCCCTGATTCTGCTAACGAGAAACAGTGCATTCCTGTAGAGTCCTGCTCCACCATATCTAGCTCTAAGACCTGCCAATACTACAACCTTGTCTACGGGCTGGTCCTCGTTCTTGCTGGCTGGCATCCCATACATATCACGCGAGTGCATCACATTGAGACATCGAGTCACACGGCAGGCTGCACACCGTAAACACCATACATTTGCCTGTCCTCCACCATCACAACCGATGGGAAATCGATCGAAAACAGGCACGCCGCTGCTAGCTGTATGTACTATACGAAGCAACGAAAGCTATGAATAGGGCGAGGTAACGTTTAAAGCTTGTCACGCGTGTCAGTAAAAGGACTTTCCGACAAAAGGATATTTTTGTATTCCGGTCCGCCAGGAGGAGGGGGAGGGGGGTGCGGGGGAGTGGCCACGGGTTTTGTTTTTAGTGTTGCCCCCCTGGGCGCACTGAGGTACAAGGGAAAAAATAAAAGAGAAAACGGAGCCAGCCACAGACGCCACGTTGGCAAAATAAAAACAAATTTACACTACTCGTGAGCGGGTTAGGATTGTAGTCCAGGGAGGAAATAAATCATCATTATTTTCCCTTGTGTTCTACTTGGTTTGAGTAAGCCCCGTCCCCCGTCCCGAATACGGCCATGCATGAGATCGAGCACATCTCTCCTGTGATATCGAGTACACCCCCCGTCCCGTCCTGCTTGGGACTAGAAAAACGAGTGAGGTGTCGATACTATTTCTTGTGCACCGTTGGGTCGCCCATAAATTATTAGCGTTGTTGTGATTGTTGTAGACCAGGGGCAATTCGAAGTGAGTCCACGGGGGAAGAAAGGGATGCAGCCGAAAAAATGCAAGGCACGAACCGTAGCGGGGACGGGGGAGCAGGAGGTCCTGCTATGTGACCCCGGATTTTGAGTCACGCCTATTGTGACAGTAGCAGGAGGAGGGAGACATCAAAGAAGTACGAAGGTAGCAAGCGGGAATTAATAGAAAACAGTAGGCCTTGCGGCATGGATCACAGTTCCGACCTGACAGTAGGCTGGTGTCCCGACGGAGTAGAACTCGAGTCTCTTTGTACAGCAGCTAGTGCGCCTGTGCCCTCCTCACTCGTACGTACGTAATACTCGTAGGAGGGTTGCGCGCACGGGAAGCCGAGCCTGTTTTTTTCGCCTCCAAAAAGTTACCTGAAATTCTAGAAAAAAGAAGAAGAGTGTTTGGAGAAGAGCGTGGGAGTGGGAGATAATCGACGTGTGTCGTACAATCATACATGCTGGTGCGTATCTATTATACCACCGGTATTACATACATGGGTGCGTCTCGTACATATTTCGAATTAAACTCGTACCAGTATATGTCGTACGTATCTGGGTTCAGTTTTTTTTGTGGTGTCTATGAGTAGTTCCAAGTTCCCACTCACCAAGGAGCACACTGTATTTAGTGTTCACGCCAGGTGACGAGGCTAATTGCTGTTGTTGCTGCTATTAATAGCTATCGTCTCCATACACCCGCAATAATAATGCATGAATCCTGCGTTGGGTATGTATTCGAGCAAGGGCGAAAAGTACGCACGGATAGACCACGCACGGAGTAGTACGAGTATGTGCAGTTTGCTGTGTTGGTCTGAAGTGCTCGCCAATCCCAGTTAACACTGTTTCGTCCTCACCGCAACAAGAAACACAGAACGTAGGTGCGTACCTACGGGAGATGAGGATTGTTTGACTTCGACTGTTTTTGAACAGGTTTTTGTCCGTGCTCTGTTCACCCTTTCCTCTGCCAGGCATCATAGAGGCGTGTGGACGCAGCAAGGCGACACTCTACTTGAAGGCAGCTACCCGCCATCCGAGTCAATCCTACAGCAGTACGCGTTTGCTGGTATATATTGTCACGTAACTGCTGCTGTATCTACCGCTCTGTAATACCGCGGCATACACATTTGCAACGAACGATGCTATTTCTTGTTACGACGGCCCGACGAAGAACAGTATGATGATGTTGGTGATGTTGGCACGCCGATGTTTGAATGTCGCCGTTGCTGGTGTTTCATTTCCTCCCGAGGCAAGTTGCGTCGAGGGGCGTGCTCGTACATATCATACGCACGGTTTAAACCGGCAAGCGACTTCAACTCCTTCCTCGCAAGCTCGACGACCCGTGAAAGGGAACATCCCGTCTCCAGAATATGGCGGTAGAAGTTGTAGTTGTGCTGGCGACGCGCTCACAGGAAGAAGCTTTCATCGGCCGGCAGTATCGTTCATGTTCTGTTCGCGTACATACATACAATCAGACTATACCAGGTGTGGTGCACGCGAGACCGCCCGATATTCGTTACGATATGCTCACGGGCACGACGATGTCCGTGTTCGTTGAATAGGCGCACCAGCTCTTCTACGTTTGGTTATGGGTACGCTTGGTCTCTATGCGACGGCCTACCCACATCCTGCCGTCCGCCAGGTTTAGCTGTGCACCCGGTGCTGCATGCAAACGCACTTCCGTAATACAGAGTCTACATACTTTAACTAAGCCGTTCGCTCACAGGAACGGCATATCATCGCACACACGCACGTCTTTGATCTCTCTCTGCAAGGTGGATACACTGTCCACACCGATGCCATACGAATCATACAAATCCTCACCCGGGATAGCTAGATCTCCATCGTCTCGGGCCCGACTTGCGGCGGCGCTCTCTCTCTGTCTTTGTCGGCGCAGGACACTACGATGTCACTCGTAAACTGCCCCCCCCGCACAAGCCACAAGCTACGCAAGGCTGTCAACCTGTCAACCAACCCTCCAAGCAGAAACTCTCTGGTGGGATCCATAAACGTTACCGTTCGCAGGTTTAAATTCCAAAATTCCGTATTTGCGCCGCATATATTCAAATATGGAGGCAGTGTGTGGGCGGAGGTACCTCAGAGATGTCCCCTACGTACGGAAAACACAACTGCACTGCTGCACAAAAGTCAAGGCAATGCTCCAGGATCCCCAACGCAGCACTATTGGCTCTGTTTATTTCCCTACACGTAAAACCTGCCGAACTGGGAGCAACAGCCGTGGTCGGAGCGGCTCTGGAGGGAGCGATCTGTGCAAGGTATGGCAAACAGCAGGACGCTGGCGCGCTTGTGTGCTCTTGATGATTCTGCTGTTGCTGTAATTCGCGATACGATAGGCTATCATACCGTCGACTGCTGTGCTTGTGTCATCAGGCGTATATAGCGAAGAACAGAACAAAGACCTTGCGAGCGTTAGCAGCACTCTGCGGTGTCGGCAACCGAAGCATTTTAGCGGTGCCTGCGTAGCTACACCCACTCGCTCGTCCAGGGGTTTCAACCGGGCCCGAAAAGAAGCAGCAGCACGTGGGCAGTCGTTTTTTTTTCAATTTTAATTTTGCGATGCAAACCATCTCCTTGAATTTCGAACGGGAAGCTTCGAGCACTCGTCGTTGGACCCTCGATCCCATGCTAGCTGCTCGAGCAAGCTCGCCGCGTATATCATTGCGTGTCCGCACGGCAACCACGCCTGGGCAATGAAAATCAACAGGCGGGAGCGGCCCCAGCGGTATTCATAGATGCCGGGATGCACTATTTATTGCTTACGAGCGGTTCCCTGCTGAGAGAGAGGGAGCAACGAAAAAGAAGGACGACGAGCAGAACTACATGTCGACATACGATTTTTATTTTACTTTTGAATGTCTACTTGACTTTTTGAACCGGGGTACGTACGGAAGGTGGTGGGTTTTTCAAACTTTTCATCTTGAGATCTTGATGAGTCAAACCTTTCCAGGGGTCCCGCATCCCGAAAAATACACCAACCAGTAACAACACAGAAACAAAAATAACTAACATGTCCGTGAATACAATACATACCAGATAGCATTTGTACATTTGTCCATTAAATTGTTGATTAGAACGGTCCTTGTGTTTACGTACGTATCGGTATGGTATTCATACCCTGTCCTGAAACATAAGAAACCTTTGCTCATGAATTGTACTTGTGAACGGTCCTTATTTTTGCGGACATGTTGTTATGGTATTCATATACCAGGTACCAGGTATCTGGTACACAATATCCCAGGTACTTTTTTGGTAATAATATACCCGCCGAAGCTTTTCTCCACAAATTGGAATCTGCAAAAATACACCGCAGTCTGTTTACAGTCTACTTTCAAGTAGTAGTATACGTCCCCTCTGCTTTTTGTTTTTCTGTTTCACTCGACCAAACGAGGGTTCTTTACCGGCAGAGGCAACAAAGTTGAAAGTTAAGAAGTTTTAAGAAGTATCCTCGGGTACACGCACGAGGATCCAGCTGCCTGCCTGCGTGTTGGCTCACGGCGTCGGGCCGTCGGGCGTGTTCAACTCTCGTGCGTGCGTACTTGGTGTAACTGCTGTATTATACGTACAAGGTACCTGGTACTCTACCTGGCACTCTGTACCTGGTATGTACTACTTATACTTCTGCCTATACTGTAGTCCGTACGCAGTATGTTCGAAAACAATTCGTGCAGTACGAGATACGAGGTATTCGATTTACACCATGTGATGCAGGTCCAGAACGCCTGAAATAATACTAGATATTATGCACGTACCAGGTGAGAAACAGGAAGAAAGCTGCGGTCCAGGCTGGACTTTGTATTTTTTTCTCATGGGTGGGTTTCACACAAACTTCGGCATAAATAGTGATTCCACAATAACTTGTTTTCTTCATGCAAATCTCAAAAGCCTGCTTATGGATCGTCTTCTTGATATGTGTCCTTATTCTCCTGTATATAGCGACTGGAGAATTTCTTATTTCCCTCCAAGTCTCAGCCTGCGTTTCTTAGTGCTACCAGGTATCGTACCGGTATATACCAGGTACTGAAGTGCGGTAAAATGAAATAACTTTCACCAGGCACGTATAGGTATACGGCGAGTATCATACGTGAAAAATAAAGCAAGGGGAAAATTAAGCTGTTTGATCGAAAGCAGCACTTCAATCAAGCTTGGTGTACTGCTGCTGTGTTCCGGATATGTTGTTGTTGTTGTCTTCACATTAAATCGTCCTTTCTACCCAACTTCATCAGTACACCCAGTGTCCGTCCTGATT
>JBBMHQ010010004.1:0-32963 GCA_037834295.1 Postelsia palmaeformis
AAAATATGTAGGTTTTTGTGTGTACCGTAGGTCCTATTTACTATGGTCCCCCGTAATAGTATTCGGATGTCTTGAAGAGGACAGGGAGGTGAAGGCTGTCGATCGACCCGGAACGGGCATTGGTGCTCGGGAAGCAATTAATATCACCACAATGCATCCCTCCAAAACGCTACACGAACTACTGCAACTCAAAAAAAGAAGAGAAACATCGTATCATGGGCGGGATGTGTGCTATACACTCTTGAAGTAATCGGGTAAGGCGCTTTTTTATCGGAGAGCTACTTTCTCCATCACTCACGTATTTTTTCGCGCATTCATTGAATCTTCCAACTTTTCCTGATCTTGTTTTCTGCGTACGTGCAATTGACCTTTCCTGATTCCTTTGCTTTCGGAGAATTCAAAAAGTTGTGACAGAACGCCTCTGTATCTTGATACATATTTCCAATTATTTCCAAACTAGGGAAATTCTGGAAATAAGCTCTCCGATAAACATGGACCTAATCTAGAGGAAATCTTCTGAACGGTTGACAGAGTCTCGTGAGACGGTTTTCACGTATGTCTCACTATGTGGTGTCGCTGAGACTAATTTGGGCAGTATTTTGTCCATACCGCCGAAAATCTATCGAACCAACTCGCGAGATATATGTGTGGAATTCGATTTAACCTATTTGAGCAGGACTTCGCCTGTATTGTCGTAAACCACCTGTACTGAACGAAGACGCGAAATACGCCGGGCGTGGTTATTGTATGTTAGGATGAAGAACCATTCTACATGACAAAAATATACAAACTAAGGGTCACTCATATCGGAGAGCTTTTTTTCCCAAATTTTCGAGTTTTTTTTCGCGCTATTTTCCAGACTTCCATAGCTTCCATTTTTTATGTCGAAATATCGGAATGTTAACAAACTTGATTTTTCTGCTTCTGGAGAATTTCAAGAATAGTGACAGAGCGCCTCCGTATACTGATACATACCACTAAATATTTTCAAACTTCGGCAAATATGACAAAAATGCTCTCCGATAAGAATGCGTACCGCGTAGTATTGTAAGTCGACGACCTCGTCTTTGCTCTTCGAGGCATGTCTTTGCGTTTAGGCCCCAGTCTGCTTAGACTATAACAACACCCGATCTGATACGCCCACAGACACTGGGAAAAACACCTTCACCCTTCCGGGAACTCACAACTCACTTGACTTGCAAGAAGTGACAGTTTACATTCATGCCTTGCAAGATGTGAATCGAACTGCAACTATGTACGAGGTATACGAGTATATTCCATTCAACCGTCCCTCCCCACGGACTATCTAGCTCATGTGTTCGAGGTACGAAAGGACGCGAGCCGGTGGGTGAGAAAACATATCATCTACTGTTCTCGATGTGTGAAAAAGTTTCCATTAGATGGCTGCCCCTGAAATATTGCGCTTTCACCCCCACGATCTCAAGATTCCGGCGAAACGAACCTGCGAACAACACAATGAGGAGCCGATCTCACAACATGCCCATGTGGACCAGGGTTCGTATTGTCTCGCCCTGTCCTACCGTTTTTGCACCCCCCGGCCCCTGATGAGAGTGCGGCGGCCTAAACGTCCGCCTCGAACACCACCCCCTGACGCTGTCCGCACTCAGCCCCTTCTCCTTTTTATGCCGCGCCCCGGCGGTACCCCCGCCTGACAAAGCGCTTCTCCTGAAAGAGCCCTCAGTGCCGCCAACACTGCCACCACCACCTGAAACAACACTATCAGAAGATACCCCTCCGCAAAGGAAGGCGGGGAAGGGACCTCCGCCCCCGTCATAGTTTTGGTGCGCTCCAATACCGGCGTACCTGTCTCTGATAGGAGGAGTGCTCGCTTGCTGTCTCCTCCCCGCACCAGACATGCCTCCACCCGACGGCAGGTGTCGCACAAGGGGCTTCCCACAAGGTCTGGCTTTATCTTGTTTACAACCCCACGAAGGAGCACCAACATCCCGTGTGACCCTCCCTCCTTGTCCGACATTTCCTTTTTGCTGACGAAAATAACCGCTCGTTGCTCTCCAATCGGTTGGTCCTTGGCGGGCCTCATCGCTCGTAGCCAGCTTGGCAGCCGCGAATTCTTCGACACGCACCTCTCGTGCTGCTGCTCGGGCGAGTGCAGCGTTTACGCCCCCTCGCTCCCTGTCACCGGTGATGGTGATGCCACTGGAGACAAGGCGGCCGCCGCTGGAGCCCGCAAGAATAACCACGGATGGCAGGCCTTGTGGTGTCGCACCGATTGCGGTGCTTACTGTGGGCGTCGTTGTGGCATCAACTCCGGGACGTGCTGTGGCGGTCATTGATAATCTGCGCCGGCGAGAGAGGGGGAGATGGTTTAGAGAGGTGTAATGTGTACTGCGGCAGGGGTAGAATATGCAGTGTTGACGGTGCTTCTGCCGAGCGTGCAGTAGAAGTTCCAGCAGAGCAAAAAATCAGAGGTAAGTGACATCCTACCAAGTATAGGCATCGACGCTGCCTGTACTGACGATTTCTTGTCCGAGCACACCGCCATTACAATGCACTTTAAACCCTACTATCGTCTTTAGTCGTCACAGTAGCACTATGCGGTTCAGGCTGAACCTTGTGAGAAGTCCAAGCTGGAAAACCAAACAGGATCTTCCTTCATGGTGTAAAGACTCCAGGGTAGTGCACTCGATAGACATGAGCCATTTCCGATCATTGCCCAAACATAACCACACGTGCTTCCAACAAACAGCACCTCCCGCCGCTACCGAATCCTCGCCTCACGGAGCACGAGACGACGTCAAACCTTCGAGGCCGTATGCTCCGCTGCCAAGGATGAGGGTCGTTGAGGCTGTGTGGCTGGAGGTCTTGCTCGAGAAACAATCCTCGTAAAGACACTGAACAATATACTGCAGCAAAACACGAAATGTCCCGCTGACCTCTCAATTCGGTGTGCACAATACCTGGTAGTGTCTTGCGTGGCTGAATGCCTCTACAATCCGTTATTCACGCCTACGTTACACTTGCTCGAGAAACAATCCTCGTAAAGACACTGAACAACACACTGCAGCAAAACACGACATGTCCCGCTGACCTCTCAATTCGGTGTGCACAATACCTGGTAGTGTCTTGCGTGGCTGAATGCCTCTACAATCCGTTATTCACGCCTGCGTTACACAAGGGGAGGGGCCCGACGACCTGTGATATCGACCCCCGACCCCCCCGCCCCCCAACTTTACAACGATGCCTTCGAAGACCGAATATATCGAATAGGCGAGAGCTCACCCTTGGTGTCCGCTTTTTCTGCAGGGAAAATAGTCGCTCGTTAGCTTCGACAAGCTTCTGTCGACCAGTCTGCTGCCGCACGACACTTGAGTTCTCGAGCGACCAGTCGACTTGTCCTGCGGGGCATCCAGACGCGAATTTTCGAATGAAGAGAGAGACACCCCAGAAGCGCGTTGAGCGGTCATGGTACGAGAGGTTAGGACGCATGGTACGGTAGGGGCTGCAGCTTCCGTTTTCTTGTTGGTCCTCACTTTGGGGATATTTCCCGCTCTCTGTATATGTGTGTCTCGCCCAAAAGTGATTGGGTGTACTGGTATGCCATTTCGTACGACAAACCCGTGTAGAACTGCAGCCCCGGCGTGTGAACCAAACACTTATCATCATACTCAAATGTTGATGTTTTGTGCGCTGCAATCCCAAAAGGGATTACCGAATGAACAATTTACCCCAAGGACCTTCAGAAAATATCGACGAAAATGGGATTTCCCGACGATATAGGGTAGTTCCTCCGTGAACCAAGGAGGAGCCTCGCGTCAATCGAGAACGTAAATCGTCTAGAGCGTACAACCTCTATACGAGAGCATGCGTAATACGTAGGTTTGACACCTCTGTAAGGGAAGGGGGGTGTACTCATGACATGCATAGTCGCGGTCGCATGCATGAGAATATGCCCACATCGCACCCCTGCGATACCGGGACGGAGCAACTCGTGTGTTTTCGCGCCGACCCGGAGCCCTGACATTGCTGTACGACCAAGCACCAGGCACCTTGGATGTTAAGTTGCTTGTCGAGTTGCCCACAGGAGCTAGAGCTACGTATACTCTATTGTAAACCGAGAACTGTTCGCGAAGCAGACGTTGTTGCGCGCGGATGACGGCGTCGGATGAAACGCGTGGGCGGCACGTTCGTGTGGAACTCCAAGACTGCCACGGTTCCGACCTTCCGACCAACGGAGCTCCTCAAGTAATGAACGGTCTTATATTTTCTCCAATTCCACAGCAGTATTAGCAGTTGCGAGGCACGTTAGAGTGAGGGTAGCACCTACTACGTGGGGCCATAGTAAATGATACCTGGTATCAAATATAGTTGGTAAAATTGGTGAAGGTACAGTTTTTTTGCGCACCGTAGGTCCTATTTACTAAGGTCCCCCGTAAGAGTATGTCCGGGTGGCTCCTCACTCGAGGAACTCTGAACAGCAGTACCTCACCCAAACCCTCATCCTAAAAAAACATGGGAGGGTGGTCTGAAGGACAATCCCAGGGCCTACGTAACACGAAAACACAAACGGTAGACGATTGCGACGGTTGATGCGCACTTCGTTTTTCCCCCCGAGTTTCCTCACACAAGGAGCTGGACAACTCGCTCGAAATCGCTCGAAATAGGTATTAGTAACTGCCACCCGAAAAACAAACCCGGGGTCTAAGCCTACACCCACAAATGCTGCAATACAATACTAAAGGTCCGACGATTTTGGGCTTGGGAGCCCCATCATTCAGAACACTGTTGAGCGGAAATGGGCTACCTTTATCGTAGCACGCGCCTTTAATGACATTCCAAGAGAGATTTTGGGTTTACCAGTTCCTCAGTTCAGGAGCCTCGTCAGTCAAGTACGTTGTTTTGGGCAAAGATACGGCAACACTCTTATCGCAGCACGCGTGCTGTGCTTATGATGACCGACCACAGTATCGGTTACAAGCCTACCCCATGCGATCCTTTGATTGGCCGCGTTGCCCCACAGCGTGATAAAAATAAGATCACGACTTGGGATGAGAGATGATATATTCAGAGATGCTTAAATGAGGAGCTATTATATTCCGGTGCACTCTCAAAGTAGAATGCACATCTAAGTACAACCCGTTGGTGGAGCAAAGGGAAATCAAACTTTTGATATCCACCAGCATCGCAAGAGAGAGCGTACGGTTTTCTCACGTCGTCTAAGGTTTGTAGATCAACATCGACATCTTGGTTCGGGATTGGCATACCGCGACCGCCCCCACGTGCGGCAGCATTTGATGTCGACCTCGACGTGGGAGGGAACTGCGGAAGCGGGCTGCCGCTTTTCGATCCATATTGTGTGACCGGTTGAGCATCTCCAGTGAGTTGATTATCCCTACACCGGTATAAACTGGTGCTGGTATGAGTTATACTTTTCGCAGTAAAGTTGGGGTAAACGTAGCTCCTAGAGATGTCGGGTTGCGCGAACAATCTTCTTCGAAGCCATTATTCAGGTGAGGTGCTAGGTTTCTCGTGCGAGGAACTTGAGAACTAAGGCACCAGCTTCAAAAGGCACTGATTTGCTGAAAATCCCCACGAGTGAGAGATGAAGGGGGTGTGTACTCGATCTCATGCATGGCCGAAGTCATGCGATCGTAGACCCTAGCACATATATATGATGCTCGGACGGGGCATGTCGAGGTTTTACCGACCAGGCATATATAGCTTGCACCGGGCGGGAAGTGCCCCGAGTTGCTCCGGGAGTCGCATGAAGCGTGAGCTGCATTATTTTTTGAGAACCGCTTATGATGTGCACTTGCTCATGGGCGACGGCTTCGATACGTTGATGTTATTTCCGGTTTGAGCACTTCCAGAGAGCGAGAGGAGACAATATTGATACACGCATTAATAGAGAGATGCATTAGAAAGGGAGAGAGAGAGAGAGAGAGAGAGAGACAGGCAGACAGAGTAACTGACTAACATATAGAGCAACAGACTTATAGACAGACTAAATAATGGACAGAGAGGGCGACAGCTCGCTCGGCGCTCTAATATGTGACCAAAGAATGCAAACAAAAGCACAAATGCCTGTTCATCATTGCCATACCTTGGTCACCACTCCTGTGGCACCCTTTATTGCCAACCGCTTCACCGCAGCATCCTCCGCAGTTCCTGGGCGAGGAGCGACGTAGCCTCTCATGCCCTTCCGGACGCCGACCTGGATAGACCCGGCTTCTCGGCCAGGGTGAAAGCAATCTCCTGAGACAAATCCGCCATGTCCATTGCCTGAGGCAAACGTGAATGAGGGGCGGGAGAAGAGGATGGAGGCAGGAGGACGCGGTCTACGATCTGGGTATGCAGTAATTCTTTCCTTTCTCAGACAATATTTCTGACAGGTGGGGTTTATATTCTGAGGCACTGGGTACCTAGTAAGGCATGCCTCACCTTTGGAATTGATTTCAGATCACTTCTTGACACGGGATGTATGAACACCTCGTATCAACCCTTGTGTTGGGGTAGATATATACCGAGCTTGTCAAGTGAAGAGCCTCAGAGTCTTGCAGGTGCACCCCAATACCGTACCATACATCTGAATGGGACATCTCCCGTACGAAGCGTCGCCGCAATAAAAGGCCTGGCGTGAGTGCTGTACAGAGCGTCAGCATCCCTGACTACAATGGATATTCTCGTTTCAGCAAGATTCTCCCGTTGGAATCCATCTTTGAGCCGATCGTAGAACATCGAGCAACCAGTTTTCGGATGAATCACCGTTCGTCGACCATCCACCTCACCAGACTAAACGTTCCTCGCACTGCGCGGGTTCCATCGGTGTTCAAAGTAACGGGCCAGCCAGGCACTACAGTAGAGCCGGATCAAAACTTCCTGTTCGGCGACGGGTGTTGCGGCTTCTCACATGAGAAGGTCTGTACTTCATGAATAGAGAAGAGATTGTGAGATGACATGAAATCTTAGGCCGATACACAATCCGGTCGCCTAGGCACACAAAGAACGATATTGTGAACTACTACAGTACCTGTATTCCGACGACACTAGACAGTTGTATTCCTCAGCGCCCCCAACCCGTATGGCGCTGCAGTGCTGTTGTGGGGGCAAAGTATTACGTAACATTTGAGTGGTTCGTTAACTAAACGGGATCTCGAGGATACGAGTAAACGGGTTGAGCAGGCCCTTGGGTCGGAAACGCATCGGTTAGCGACAGAAGAAGCATTTTTCGGCCCAACATGTTCCTGTCCGACGAGCTCCTCAACTGCGGAACTACCTGGCAGATACTCAAATCGAGCAATGCCTCTTTGTAGAGGTGATGCCTTATTTGCTGAGTTTTTCACACCGCAAGAGCGCAATATCCCACCCGAAACATGGCTGGCGCAAAATTTCGTTCGCACAACCCGACCGACATCCCTATGCGCTAGTCCCGGACACATTGCGGTGAGGTCAGGGGTTGAGTGAGGTATGGAGTAGCTCAATGGAGGAGGCTCATGAAAACACGGCGCTATCAGATCCCTGTGGCAGTGGCAAGTGTCGACAAAGTTACTACACCTATCGTAGTACGTCTCTCACATTCATTCGTCGACGGAGCTGACATAGTCCTCCACCGCTTTCCATGGAGTGGCACTTTTCTGCTAGTTTTATAGGTGCTAGTGGCGGTCGTGGATAGCGACCTTCCAACGTTTGCGGCGCCGTTCTTCGCTCTCCGACCGGAAGAAGACGCCTCTAGCTTCTCTTCAAACGCGTTGAGTTGCCTGAATGCAGCGAGACGCATCGTGACGCAGCGCGACGTATCGCGACGAATCGCGACGTAACGCAACGCAACGCAAGGCGCAGCGTGCAACACGCAAAACGCAAACAAGCAGTGCGACGAGTAGGTGGCACCGAGTCACTCTCGAATCTAGCAGCGCCTTCCCTGGTTTGGCGGTTGGTGGCTGATGGCTGGTGGTTTCGTGGGTGATGGTCGCACCGCGACCCGAACCATTCCTTTGCGGAGCGGTTTTCGCCTATATAGTGCGATATGCGCCTATACAGTGTGGTAGAGAGAGTACCTCTGAGGGGAACATTCACTGTCGCGCGGGCCTCCTCAACTGAAAAAATCCACTTCTACTGGGGTGTTTCGTTTTATTAATCGCGCTTACTTTCCAGCTCAACTTGTACGATAACCTACCTTGGTGACCTTTCGACGTTTCAGCGCAACTAATACGAGGCTTTACCCCCGGCGACCTTTTGAACAAGCAACTGTCGCAGGCAGGTAGCTACTCTTCTCGTCCCGGTTTATGCGTGCCATGCCTTTCACCGCTCAAATAGGGTTTAATATATCCGAGGCTCGTCGAGTTTGATTTTGTTCGGATTACGAAGGTAAGAGATTATGCTTCTGGTTCCATGCCGAGCTGTCCACCTTGCGCATTGGGTTCCGCCGCGCACACATTTTCTTGAAATCAGGTCCGTGTGAGGTATGTATATGAGGTGTGGTAACTGTGCGGGGTACCTGTACGGAGTTATAGGGGTACATATACGACAGCAACCTGATTCTTCGGAGGGTACCGGCGACTTCAAACCCCAAGAACGACGTAGAAACAAGTGGCGACCTAAGCCAGCCGGCTGCATAAGTACATGGGCAATAGGCACCTATACATTAACCCTTGAGAGTAAGACATCGGACCCAAAGTCATGCGGCAATAGGCATCTATGCCAAAATCTCCTCGAATAAAGCGCTCGTTCAGTGATTTCTTGTCGGCCGATAAATCACAACCCTAACCGGCCCTACAAATATACACTTACGATAGGGGCGTGATGAAAGGCACGGACTGATCCCACGTTGGGGGTCGCACGTTCTATTGGCCACACGTTGCCTGAGTTGTTGAGCCCCATCATATGACAACTATCGGTCAGAGTAAAAAAAAACTGGAACCTCAGTCCCACACGCGAACAAAGTTCTTCGAAGTGGGTTTCGGGCGGGATATTGAGCTCCATGTAAGAGAGAACGAAACCTACAACATCCCCCTTACTGCGGCATGACTGCAGGTGCCCTTACCCGTCCCCTCCCCTCACTGGATGCCTTTCTGTCATCCTCTCCCGTCTCACTTTGTCATGCCATCCCATCCCGACATCCAGGCTGTCGTCTCCCTTTCGTCGTGCACTGCTACCGATTCAAGGGAAGCCCCCATCTGACTTGTGTTCGTCTTTTGCCGGATACCGGACCCTAAGGCAGGCGCGACCATCGTTCCGCCGAGACCTCCGCCGGTGGTTGCGCTGGTGGGGGCTGTAGAAGCCCGCGCAGTAAACGTTGTTGCCTTTTGACCGACTGTGGGCGTAGGGAACCTGATACGCGTTTGATGGACCAATAGCACGGCAGAGGTGGTGCTTGATTATTGCCTGGGCTCCTCGCACGAGGAGCGCATCACCTTGCCACAAATATGACTTCGTAGAAACGTTTTTGGCGCAAAGTCCAGTCAACTGCTCAATGCGCAATGTGCGTAGTCTTGGAACAAGTACACTAGTAAATGTATCATGAATCATGCCGACGAGGCGCGCCACGGTGGGGGTAGCCCGTAATTTTTCTGAGGGCCAGGACTCACTTAAGAAGCTTTATATCCCGGTGACACGCAAAAACTGGTTTTGAGAAAAGCTAGAATGACAACCCGACGCACAAAGTAAAAGCGTGCGTAAGGTACATAAAACAACATATATTGCACAGTACGATCGGTATTGCAACGGCATTGGGTCAAGGAGCCCGGTCAGTCTGGAATATTTTCCTTTGAAGGAAGAAAGTGTCACTCCTATCATAGCACGCCTCCAACCGCTAGTTGATCACCCGAGGGCTTCAATCGGTCAGAAGCCATTGAGTAGACAAATAGTACCCTAATACCGTGACACTTCTCGACCCCAGCGATAATAGCAATAAGCTCAGACTATTTGTTTTGTAAGAAGTGGACGACATGGATGGGTGGCTTGACGCAGTGAACCGACGCACCCAGACAGGAAAATCGACCCGTACCCTTCCGAAGAAAATCTGAAGATAAAGTGTACGACGCAGAGAACATGTTAAGGTCGGCGAAGATTGGGTGCTCGGTAGCACAATGTTTTCTTAGTCGTGTGGCGAAGAGACTGGAACGAGTGTATGGAGTGGTCTACGTGGATTGTTTGATGTAGACAATCGACGCATCCAGACAGGCGAGTCTACCTCTCTGGTTGCGGAAACAGAAAGAGGTGGAACACGTGTTAATTAGGTAGGGACCCTCGGGAGCGGAGTGTTCTCTTGATCCCGCGGCAATCGAAGGAACGACGGTGATACGTGGAGTGCGTGCATAGTTTGACGGGGTAAGTAGACATAGATGTGAATCAATTAGACGTGCTTATAAAGCAACTAGACGTGCAGGTTCACCAGCGAGTTGCTCAGGTAAACCGACTCAACGCACCGGAGAACCGACAAGGAGGACAGGCGAACCGACAAAAAAACGCAGGTGAATCGACTTGTAGACGCAAATGTTTATCGACTACCTGATGCTGTAGACGTGACCTGATACTGTAGACGAACCGGTGAATCAACTAGCAGTAGTAGACTAGTACGTACATCGCTGACCGCTACTGTAGACATATAGGTGAAGCAAGTAAACACGCGAAGGTGAATCGCGCCCCCCTCCGCTATCGTTGTGGAGATATCAGAAGCGACAGAGCACGTGCTTATCGTTGCAATTGTCCCTCTTGATTACATGGCGCGATCACAATGGCCAACTCGAGATTTACCTAGTTCCCAGCAAACAAGTATACCTAGTTCCAAGGAAAGACAATCGCCGCAAGTATGCAGCATATAGTCCCCCCCCCTTGTTCTCCGAAAGGGAAACGATCGGTGGGCAGAGGGTACTCGCGCCCCACGCCGTCTCTCTTTTCTCGAGTCTGCCTCGGGCGTATAAACCTTGCTATGGTGGAGATTGCAGGTAGCGCTTGTACTCCTCTAACCTCAATCTTCTCAATATTGTTGTATTCGATGTACACGATAAAGCATTTTTCAATAGAAACAAATACCACGGGATTATGTATCGGCCTTGCAGCTTAGAGTTTATGTATCGTCCCACTATAATCGATCGTCGAAATCTTTAAGTCTAGAGCCTTATCGAAACGTTTTGATAACCTTCCTATCGTAGCAAGAGACGCGAGCTACACCCTTACGGCACTCCGCGCTCAAGGAGGCCCGTAACTTCGCACGCTCCACCCGATGCGAATTCGGACGGGCTAAACGGGGGGTGCTAGGAGAGATGCAATGAACTCAACTCAAGATCCCAGACCTGCTTGAAAATTATAACTGTTTGCGAGAAAGCGTACCTCCCTCTGCCGTAGCATGCCTCCCAGGTGTACGCTTTTACAAATACCCTGCCCGAACCCTCTTTCAAACGCGTCAATCATACGAGCAGCAGGAGGCGGTCCATACTTGGTGCTCGGGGTGACCCCGCAAGCCGTACGTCGTACCTCGTCGTAGACTGCGGCGAGTGACACTCGCTTCTTTCTTCCGCTCGGTTTGATCCCTCCCCGTCCTGTTGGAGCTGGTGTTTCCCCCGCGGCCGCCCCCTCCACTCACTCAGTTGTGCCTTTGCTCTTGCTCCCCTCGGTGTGTCGGTGTTTACACCACCAAGATCGGCGTTATCAGCACCTACAATGCATCACGAGCGATGCACCCACGGTGCGTGGGGACATACTTTATGAGCTTTTCACATAGATAGCCCAATAGATCACCCCAAATATACGTTGCTTTCAGCAAAACCGACCAGTCTTCCCTTGTTGTACGATAGTACACGACAAGTTTCCGACAGTAACAAAATAATTTCAATACAAAGCTGTTGCTGTTCCCTTGAGGAACGTTCAGTCGCTGAGGGGATGCTGAGCCAAACATTTGTGCAACACCCATCCTGGGATCGACAAGACTCACCCAACCCCTCGTCGTTGCCACCTGAGCTCGAACCTATCCTACCGCGCTCGCACTGTCTTAGTCTGCCCTCTTCTGCACGGGGAGCGGTTTTTCCAGCAAGATAATGGGTTGTCGCGCCGATGGGGCGAAGGGTGTCCGAGATAGGTTCGGATTTGTTCTGCTGACCGAGGACAGCTCCTGGAAGAAACGCCCACTGAGGGCGTCCGTCGGCGGAGAGCGAGGGCTCCGGCCGTTTGTTGTTGATGTCCAGCTGCGTTCCAAGCGATAAAACATTACGGCCAGAAGTGTGAAACCAAAACATCATACCTGGCGGAGCGTTTCAACTGAGAAACAAAACTAGGCCAACTTACTATCCACGAGGACTTCCTATTTGAGAAATGGCGGGTTCTACTCTGCAAACCAGCTTCGGTTGAATCTCTCCCGAAGTTCTTGTTTTCCGAAAATGAATCGGCCTTCAATATTTTTTTTGGCTCGTTTTCTTAGTAGCTGTCCTGTACTAAGGTGAGTACATGTTTCCACAAACATGAATTGATGGGCGAGGTACAGGGCTCCTCAATTTTGCCGAACCTCATCAAATATAGCCTCGCCCCTTGTACCGAAGCATGCGTTTGCCTCGGGAAGTGGCATCAGGTCCGGCCGCGCAACAATAATAAATGTGGACCAGGTCAAAACACGGGTAAGTGGGTTGGTAGGTGATGTGAAACGTATCTACATTTGCTTCCTAAAACCTGAAGGGGACGCTACAAATCGGGACGTCTGCTTCAAATAAATAAAAGAGGCGTGCCGAACGATAGAGACAGCACTTTTATCGGCGCTGTGTTCTTCTGCTCGACTGGATTCCTCGACCGACGAACCACCCTAAATCATTGGAATATCCTTCGGGTCATAAAGTATGATTTGTTGGTCATCGTGTAGCACCTTCGCTTTATTTTGTCAAGACCAGGTTTTGGATGAGGAATGAACCTCCTCAGGCTGGGGCCCTCAGAAATCGATGGCGTTCCTCAAATGCTGGCCCAGGCTGCATGTATCATTCATTGTGACGGCTTCCGATGTTTTCGTGTTCAGAAATCATACAGATCATGATCTACGATTCATCCCCTACATCCATGTAGCCGAAGTACAACTGCAGAGCTTGCTACTCAGATCGAACAGACCCCACCGAGGCAAACGTGTGTTCTTGACCTAAGTCGTACATGTCCCACCGAGACAAAGCACTTTCTAGATCTCGCCGATTATGCAGACTGTTGTTGCATCTATCCAAGCGGATCTGCTGTAGATCACGTAGAAGCATACCTAATCTGTCCGAGGTGTGGCGCTTGTACAGGCCTGCACCGTAGCCCTCTGGCCGTTAATATTGTCAGGGTGTCGACTATGGATTGAATCTCATACATGGATTACATTCCCGGCTACAGCCGGCGTGATATTGTCAGCCACTTAATGGTCCAGCACTCTTCGCCTCATTGTTTTCCTCGCCAAGCACGCAATCTAACTCCCCCTCTTACATCATCTTGCACACATTCATGGGGGGGGGGGTGCTACGCGCATTTTTTCTGTCATAAATCCGAACGTCTCATGAACCAGACCGATGCCTATTTTTACGATCATGGCAGTTCTTAATACATCCGCTCCAAGCCGCTCTACTTTCTTCGAGCCCTACAGTTATTCAACTGCGCCCCCCGAACCTGTTGGTATGGCTGTCCCACCAAGCGGAACGCACTACGAGGAAGCTCTCATCCCGCTCGGTTCAGGCGAAACCGGTCGAATCCGTGGGGATCTACAATCTTCGCAGTAAAGCGTACCACATTTGTTTCCGATATTATCGAGAAATGAGTTTGTTGATCTACGATTGATGTTTGTGGTTGTTTTCTTTGTTCAATGTTTCTGTAGATTCACACACGTGTATATGTTACTAGATCCCGCTCCGACCTATGCGCTTCAAAGCAACCCTGGGCGAACGCAATGTTCAACCGGCCGGGCCTATCAAGAACACCTTCGTCCATAACCGACCACTGTCCAGCGTCGGTCAAACAGACAAATCGACGTTGGACTACAATCAACAAATACTAGTCGTGGGTTATATTGCTAGGCTTGATCTACCCTTGTATTCTGTGTTTTGCTGAACGTTTCGAACAGAGTGCTCCACACTCGACCACGACCAGGAAAACGTCCATTGGAACCATCCGCGACCTGTACCGTCGCCGCGTTTATCATGCTAACCTGTCCAAGCAGGGCGCTCCCGTCCGGTGCCCAGATCTTGGCCAGACCATCCGCGGACGACGACAACAAAGACTGGGGTGAGTCTATCCAATGAACGCTTGAGACTGCGGCAGTGTGCGCCACCCACGCCAAGGTGAAGGTTGACGATGGAACGGCGAATTTGTACGTGGCGTCTCTTGCGTCTGCCATTGGGTCGCCCCCGCTCGTATCCCTTCGTGTGCACGAGTTGTAGTGGTTCGCAAAGGAAGCAATGGAGTAGAGTGCTGTAGATCGGTGTTCACCCTTCGAGCGTGTGAGGAGGGAGAAACGATATGGATACACATACTGTGAATGGTTATGATGGTGTGCTGTTACTGTTATGTAGCACTGCCTGACCTACACAGTAACAGCGCAAGCAGATGCACCAAACGATCGCAGTGGTAGGAAACGAATCGCGCTGTTGAGCGCCCATACCAGTTGAATTTATGAAACCACTGGCATCGGTCTCGATGCTATCCCTGGATGCGCTTCTAAACAACTAACCCGAAAGTAGAGAGAGAGAGAGAGAGAGAGAGAGAGAGAGAAAAAGAGAAAAGGGCAATTTGTGCCCGCGGTCTTCTGATTGGTCAACTATTAATATATGAGATTGGAATATTGAGGCGTTCTACGATGAAGGTTTACCCTGAATTTCCTGAGGCTCATAGGGAAGAAGCTCCATACCTCACTCGAAAAATGACTTCATCAAAAATCAAACTGCAACCGGATGAAAAATCCCACGGTTCAAGCATACCCAAACGTCATTTTATAAATCAAGATCGGCGTTCCGACGATTTTGGGTTAAGAAACCCTGTCATTCAGGAGCAAAATAGCGTAAATGTGATACCTCTATCGTAGAACGCGTCTATCTTTTTGGTGGAGGATTCTTGGCGGGCATTGCGGGCACGTAATCTCTTACAATAGGTATCGAATGGAAAAACCACGAACACATACCTACCCATCGTCAAATTGTCCATGACGTGGCGCGTGCTATCGTTCTCGGTATCGGTCTTGCGTGAGGTCAATGCAAATGCTCCCATTGCCCCAGAAAACTGAATATGCTTTTTTTTTATCGACTAGACCTTGATGTACTTCGTAGATTCTGACATCCTCAAAACGACTAACCAGCCCCCCCACGCATACACACCTGGCCCTCACGGTGCATGCCCACGATTGTCCTCCTCCCACTCCAGCAGCCGCGAACCCCCACCCCCCCGCCACGTGTGCCTCCTGTGTTCGACGTGCTTCTCGCAGGCTGTTGTTTGTCACTCGTGGGGTCAGCTTGGAGCGTACAGCGCGGTTTGGGTTGTGGTTTGCCCTGCGCTGGCACGGAACTGGGCCTTTAGCGTTACCACTAAGCGCTATTAGGTCTGACACCGAGAGATGCGCCGCGAGTATGTCGCCCTTTGCGTTTCCGACGTATATGACCGTCGTCTCTGGATAACAGCAGGTAACACACGATCTGTTGGGGTAAGCGGGATGGGTGCTCGTATAAGTCGTCCGTGGTGGGGTGTGGTTGGCTGAAGCTCCTGCCGAGGCTTTGCATATATCGTGCTGTCCACTGGCCTGAGCCGTACCCACACACTCCGCTGGCAGGGACAAGAAGGATCTACCGCTCCAGGTCAACGGCGGAGCGGCCAAACGAAATGGTTTACCGGTTCTTCCGAACTAATTACGAAGTATATGGATCAAAAGAAACAGGTATGAATAGTGGACACGAGGTCTTAGGTATATCCGATCCAACATTGGGTCGACATACTAGCTGTAATGTTTTAGTCTGATACATTCGCGTGAAGGATGATGCCACCCAACAAAGTTTGGCCCCAGAAGCATCAGTTTGGCTACCTCCGTTTTGATTTAAAGCGTTACGCTTCGAAAGGGCAAGTAAACCCTGGATCCGCAAGCAGCTGCCACCGCAGCTCGACATCCACGGCAAGGAAGATTTAATGACGTCTATCACATGCCACGTCATATTCATGAGCCTTTGCACTTTTAAGGGGATTCATTTCTCACCCAAGAGCGATACTAAGGAAACATGCTGGATGAATCACAGCGGAAACCTCGGAAACCTCATGGCCTACTGTAGGCGTAAAAGGAGTCGCAACACCACTGCAACACCACTGCAACACGGGGTAGCTCCTCGGTCAAGTAGAGTGTCCGCCAATAGAACATAGCGTGGGATCACGCGCCACGGGTCTGCCCTCCACACGACCAACTTTGCCTGCCTGCCAAGTCTTTCGATCCCCCTCAACCTGTATTGCAACCTCCATGTGCTTCGTGCCCAAATTCTCAATACTACATTGTACCTCGGAATTCATTTTCTGAATCGAGCTGCGAAATACAATCAATGTACGCACGGAGAGGGGTGCTACAAGCCTTTATCGGGTACAAAGAAACAGCCAGTCTACCTGCACAGAGCTGTTTCAACCAAAATGCTGTCTTCGTGCTGTAGACGAGGCCTCATTCCACGTTTATTGTGCTTCTTCGAACACGTCTGCTGTGTGGCTGTGCACTAGTTCACACGTCGGACATATGATCACGACTTGTATCGGACGTACTCTAGCTACTGCAGACATTGACTTACCGCTACAATGTTATCATGTGTACGGTGTGCACAGTACGGCTCTAAGCCAAGAAACATGTCCTAAATGGTGCAAGTGGTGCAAGTGATACGGCTCCCACCATACAGTGGGAGCTACTGTGGACGATACCTAATCAGACGGAAATCCTTCTGCCCTGAAATATATCATCTTCATCAAGTGGGAATCGGTTATTTTTCCGATGTGTGTGTGGATTGGTATGGAAAACACTAAATAATTGGGAGGAATGTGGATCTCAGTCCATTAGTGACGTTGCCCCCGACTCACTCACGGAGGGGGGGGCACGTCTGTGCAAAATCGCTTCCTACATTGTTGTGGCCCCCGATCAAAAGGTTTATTGCTTTGGTTGAGTCGGCACACCTACGGTGCGGGTATCGTCTTCATGAAACCCCCCTGGCAGATAAGCGCTACGGCAGGGGCAGCACGTCTTGACTTCCACGGCATATATTTCGGACCGACCAGGCTCCTCAACCCAATATCGCTGGAACACGAGAAGCGTGTCACCACATGTTATCCGTGATATGCCTGTATATAGTATTTCAGGTATAGGCTAAGGGTATTATAGCCATAGGTAGTTTAGGGTAAAGTTTCGTCGTGAGCAGGATTTTGGTTTAGACATAACGCTCCTCAGTTTGTGGGGTCTCGGAAACAAACAGTGGTGCCCCCCTCTATCGTATCTCGCAGTGGTATTAACAGCGCGTTTTATCCCTGGCTATTGATATCAGGGCTCTTCAACTAAGGAAGCACTGTATACCAAACGACGCATGCTGAGACCGATGATAGGGTCCACCCGGTATCGGTCGGGGATCATAGCGTGAGGAGCTCGGTGTGTACACCGCCCGAAACCCGTTCAAACAAAAATAAATAAGTGCAGCCTCTAGTGAACAGATGACGTGGCCCACGGGTATCGCCTCGGAAAAATAACGATTCAAAATCACGAACTAAACTATTCCAGCGATATTGAGTTGTTTTTTTTGTCGCTTGAGGAGCCTCTTATCCAGACGCAAAGTTCGTGCCCAAAGTGCTCAACCCTACTGCAGCATTCGCGTGTACCCAATGCCACCACAGCAGTGTACTCGTCTTGACATTGTGTTGATACTGTATCTGCAGTAGGTCACGGACAGTTTGTTACTCCTCAAGGTTGGGTGAGGAGCCCCAAAACAAACCAGAGGGGTGAATCCTCTCTGTCGTAGGGGCAGAAGCATTCGTTCCTCACGACCCGTGCCTTCAAGAGCTTTGTGCCTCAACCGAGAACTGGTTTGAGGATAAAAATAGAACCGTAAACCGATGCCTATCCCAAGTCATGGCCTAAAGGCCTAAACGCGAAAAGTATTGCAAAACATTGTTAAACACAGAGTGAGAGTTCCAGGGGTACTCGAGCTTAGTTTTTCAGCTGAGAAGCCCAGGAGACACATTACACGATGTGTAGGGGTTGAACGTTTAGCTCACTGTCCTCATCGCGTGAGCTACCGTACTCAGATAAGAATAAGCGATCACTGCATGCCTGGTATCATGCTTCTACTACGAGTTCTACCTTGTCTCAGGACTATTGTAGAGCATAAATATGTTAGTCCGGTTACGGGATAAAAGCCGCCTTCGAAGGCAAGTTGCGGGGCGAGATGTTGGGTCCCTCGCGTGAGGAGATTGGGAAGTAAGGTACCGCCCCTCCAAGGTGACATTGGTAGTCGATCATTAAAAATCCCAACCCAATGTGCTGCCCCTATCGCAACACGCAAGAGTATGTGGAGGGTAAGGACTAACGCGCACCGTTTCGCTAGAGCGAACGCGAGAGAAAGTTCGGGTTATGCTTCAGATGATTTTCACGGTTAACTCCCCGCGACTGTGCAGGAGAAGATTGACCGCAGGCCATGACGACGCCACCATCGGCCAACGCGCGTTTGAGGAATAGTTTAACTTGGTGGTCGGGTCTCGATGCAAACAGTTTCGTACTGTGGGCCGCTCACGCTGCTCTTAGACAGACGGTTGATACCACCTACTGCTCATTGATTTGATCGCTATTCTCGGGCCCCACGGAGGCTAGCACGCACAGTAGGGATCGGACGCCACACCTGCTCCGCCCGGCGGTGTGTACCTCCCCCTCGCCAGGCATATGAAGTGCTCCTCGTCGCTGTAGAGTGGCTCCGCTCGAGGGCTGTCCATGCTGCGTCTTCTTTTCCGCAACGGTAGGTCCGCTGATAAAGCAAACGCCTGGCGCAGCATCGAACGAAGGCAAGCGCACCGAGCCGTGGGACGGACGTTTTCCTGGTTTGTAAACTGGGACAGATACATTCGTGGTCTGCAATAGGATCGGTGGGAATTACATGGTTCAGGTTTCGCTGTGGATTCTGGAGGATCTCCAGTTCATGTTGTGCACAATATGCCACACATAAGAGGCCTATATTGTGGGATCTGGGTATGTATCGCGCAACAACCGAATTTGACATATATCTGAGCCAAGTCCGACACATAATCCCCCCCATGTGCTATGTAGGTATCCAAAGGACGGATATCGCTAAGCAAACATGTCGTCCAGGAGATATTGGGTAAATACATGTCGGGTTCAGTTATGTTGGGTAGTTTGAGAGTTACAGTGATTGATAAGCTTCGCCCGTGAGGACTGTTCTGGCTCACGAAAGACTGCGGCCACGGTAGGGGGGAGGAGGGTGACTTTTAAGGGAGGTGTTCAAGTTTTTTCGAGCAACTCGGTCGAGTGTCTATTGCTTTGCCGTCCTAAGTTGTCGTGCCTTTTGTTTCCGTGATATGTGCCTTGCCATGGGAGCATCTGCTACACTGCTTGAACCAACGAATGTTGTTAAAGCCCTCTCTTGAGTGAGGCACAGAACCACTCTTCCGAGTGGCTCAAACGCGGTAGTAAAAATATTGGCAGCACCCCTTCCCCTCCCTAGCACCGTAGCACCAGTCTAGAGTGCAACCCTTCCCTTCAGTCATAGCACACCTCCCTACCTGTACGCACATCCCGTCGGGTACCCGCCACAAGGCCACAGTCCCCCCTGTCGACGCCCCCGTTAGCAGCGGGTACGGCGATAAGAACGCCAAGGCCGTCACCAGCGTCGTCTTGTTCAGCGAGTCTGTTGCTCCCGAGTCGTCGATTGCTGCGGGCACGGAGAGTGTCTCCTCGGCCTCCGGTGACGGCACACCAGATACCGCTGGGCACGGTGCCTCGCCTAAATCATCGGAGTCGGGCACAGAGGTCACTGGCTCTACGCTTCTATCGGTGGGTATAGTCGCGGGGGTCCTTTCGGTGTCGGCCCTCTGATTGGCCTTAGTGATCTTGGTGGTAGAAGCTTCGGGGGGTGCTCCTGCCCCGCCCTGAACGACGTCTGCTGTGGTCGAGGTCTTCTTGATCTCACTTTCTGGGTCTGATGATGATGGTGGCAGTGTCGATTGGCTTTCTGGGGGGGGATGGTGACCGTGAGATGTATCCGAGGCTGAAGAGCGTTTGTCGAGGTTACGGGTTAGAGCAGGATCAGGGAACAGGAGCGTGCCCACTAGGCTCATCTGCTCGGCATCCCAGAGATGCACAGACGAGGAGGGCTGAAGCTGTCTTCCACCCCCTCCTTGTTGAGGGGCTGTTGTTTCGGTGATACCGTATCGGTGTGCGGCGGCGGCGACGGAGTTGATCTCTGTGACGGGGTTGATGTTCTCGACACCGGTGTCGGAGGTGGTGGCCGTGCCGATAAGGTTCAGGTGGTCGTCGGTAGCATAGGCAATAATGTCGTACTGAAGGGGGGGCAGAATGCGGGGAGAGGTGGGGGGGGGGGGCTGTAAGGAAAGGAATCTTGTATAGCCTTAAAGTGCTTGATTCAAGGATATATACATCATAAGCACCGAGTTGAAACAGTAGTCAGCCTAGCAGATTTCGCATTTTCGGTCATGGTATGGAATAGAGCCGGTACTGTCGGGTCTAACAGGCGGGTGCTGTCGGGCCTAACGCTTGGTAACCGACAGAGCTCCTCAACCTAGCAGCAGCATGATACCTCGCCATGCCCCCCTTAGACTTGTGTGAATTCTCTTCCAGTGGCTGACGTAATTGTTCGTGAGGTCGCGCGTGCAATTCGTACATGCAAATATATATATATATATATATATATATATAATATATATATATATATATATATACCTGGTATCAGTTTTTGGTTCAGGTACGCAGGTGTCCATGCGAATTGCCACAGGTGTCTACCCTCTGCCGTGTAGCCTGTACGTCATCGCGCGCTGGAATGGTACAGTATGGGATTGTCTACTGCTGCTGAGGCTCTCCACCGCAAACGCTCTACCCAGCTTTCACAGTTTTGAATAGCAAGTTGAAACGCCCCGCGAGGAACACCCGGCCAAGGTACGACGAACCTATATATATATATATATATATATGTAGGAGAACACAAAAATTGTATTCCAACGACACGATGGTTGTATATTTGTTCAGCTGAGGACCCTCTAGACAGTCAAACATATTATCGGGCGGAACGTGTTATGCCTCTGTAGCGTACACAAGCATGCGTCGCGGGTCGAAACGAGGTGTTCCAAAGAGGCGTCAAGCCCTCCTCAGCAGTCGTGTCTGTTTCCGGGTGCGTGGAAATCATCGTTGAACGAAAGACAGTAACCAATGGGTAGCGTATCGTAGCGGTCGCGGTGAATGCCCCGAAACGATATGCTGACTCATTCCACAGAAGGGGGTTGCACGGTTCGGGCCAAAACATTCTGCTCGATTGAGCCGCTCAAGTGAGCAGCTATTGAGGCGTCGGGTAGTGTGATGCGCTTTCGCCACAGTGGTACATAGTATATATTTTATGGCTGTTAACAATAAAAGAGCTCGTGGAAAGTAATGCTTCCCGCCATATATATTCGCTCACTATCACGGGGGGCCATATTACATACATACCTGGTAGCACCTACGGTTACGGTACATACAAAAACCATTACAGATTTCGCCACATTTACTAATAATATCTGGTCCTATTTCACCATGGCCTCCGCAATAAAGTGAGGATATCCGCAACTAAGGCACCACCCTCTCCTCCCACAGCATTGCTGCGTTGCATGATTTGGCAAGTCATACACTTGTATACGACACGCGCTGATACGAGTGTACATATTATATTTTCGAGCGAAAACCCTCGTTTGCGCGTACCTGGTATCTATCATCTATCATTGAACAGCGCGCATCCACAGCTCGAACTCGCAGTCGTTCTTAGGCTAGTGTAATGCTCCCAAGAAAGAGCAGTATCCAGGTTTTTTGCTGAGCGCTCATCTTTCCTTCGAGCAGTACGCTAATTCAGCAGTATCCATTGTTCGCGTTTCCCTTGAGAAAAGCTACACGTGTACTACCTAATACTCCCTTTTCGTCTGGCAACGCCCCCGAGATTTCACGTTACCCACATTCCGAAGGTGGGCATTGTATATACAATATATAAAATAATAGATACCTGGTATGTGTATTATCTAATGGTATATGTTATGTTTGGTGCAATGTTCTATACGTAACGATAGGGGAGTGCCAACAATTTGCTGAGGCTCCCCGCTTGAAGGGGTCGTAGTAAGTCATCGCTAAGTAAACACTAAGTCATTGCTGAGTGAAAAACAAAGACCTGGTAAACAGCGTACGCCGACCTCGATGCGCGATCCCAGGCCTAGAAAGTCTGCATCGCTCTTGTTTACGGTAGTTTTCTATCGAGCGAAGAGATGCTTGGTATTTGATTTGTTGGGAACTCCCATCCGTTTGAACAATGTTTTTGGCGAAAAGTGGCGCCAATGCGGATTGTGGCGCGCGTCTCACGTCGTTGCTGAGCAATGCTACGAAGGGGGTGGTAGGAAATTTTCTTCGCTTCTCACACGAGCGGAGCCCTGGCTTCGAAGAAGTTAGTTCACGCGACCCGACCCAGACGTCTGTGCGCGATATCTTCTGTAGTTGGTGTCAAAACAAATAAATTTCTTAATAAAACAAGCAAGAACAGTATGGCAACCCTCGAGGAGATCAAAAATGCAAGCCCTGACATAGGATGAGTTTCCCTCATGATGTCGTCTCGCGGTAAAGCGAAGGTACTACGTGTACGGCAAGGGCTACACTGATGTTGGTAACGCGCTATGTTCAAAATGACTCCGACCGACGGTCTTATCAACTGAGGAACTGCCAAATATCGTTGAGGCATCCGCCTCCTCAACGAGGGAACTATCGAATAGAGTTGAAAAGTCGGGCTCCTTAGCCGAAAAACTCTAAAGTACCTTTGAATTATCGCGCGCTCCCCAATTGAGTAGCTGCCAAATATAGCCTAAGCATCAAGCGCTCCTCAATTGCGGAACTATCATACATCGTTAGAAATATCGGACGCTCCTCAGCTGAGGAACAATCGAAAATCGTTAGATGCAGGAATCCTCAATTTAGCAGCATTTGAATATCGTCGAAATATCGGGCTCCTCAACTGAGGAGCTCTACAGTACCGTTGACATATCGGGCTCCTTTACTGAGAAGCTACCAAATGTTGTTGAAACATCGGGGGCTCGTTGACTTAGGTACTCTACAATATCGTTGAAGCATCCGGGGTTTCTCAACTGGGAGTGACTATCGAGTACAGTTGAAATGTCGAATCCTCCCCTCAACTGAGCAACTATCAAATAACGTCGGAATATCGGGCTCCTCAACTGAGGAAGTCCAAATCATCGTTGAAATATGGGGCACCTCAACTGAGCAACTACCTATATCGGGCGCTTCTCAACTGAGGCAGTCTTCAATATTGTTGAAATATCGAGCTCCTCATCAGAGGATAAATAATGTCGCTGACTTTTCGGGCGCTCCTCAACTGAGCAATACCGAAAATCGTTGCAAAATCGGGATCGTCAATAGAAACACCACCTAGTCTAGCAATTCTTGAAATATGAAATATCGGGCGCTCCACATCTGAGGAAACTCGATAAATATCGTTGAAACTATCGTTTGTTGTTTTTCAACTGTTATTCAATGAAAACCTGGTTGATAGGAATTTTCGGCGGTATATGCCTTAGTTGTTTTTCGTCTCTTTTAAAACCCGCAGTCCCGTTTTCGGGGATAAAACCACTTAAATTTCTAGTAGTGTACCTTCAAAACGGGATCGCAGTGTCTTGAAAGTGTTGAGGCACGTTCTGAGCGAGCAGTAGAGCTACTGACCTTAGAAGGTAAAGTGTTGATTGTGCTCACCCTTGGTGTACATAACATACCACTCTTTCTCACTTACAAGGACCGATTCAATATTAACAACAGGCAGATACAGTCCTTTCATTTTGTAAAACAGTTGGTGTAGCATCAGCCGGACTTTCTTTGGCGCTTACCGTCGGCCTGCCGAACAACGACTCTAGGTGGACACCATCCTCCTTCTTCTCCACGAGTGGATTCTTTCCGGGCGCTTGGTCGTAGACTTGAAAAGGCAGCAGTGTCTGCGCCACTCTCGCGAACTTCAACCTGCTTCGAGGGTACATCCAATAGAAGCAAAAGGGTTCGTTTTTCACCACAGTAGATATAGCATTAAAATATTTTTTTCACGTTAGCTGCATTTATTTGCGATCCGACAATGTGCGGATATTTCGAGCTTTAACTTTGATCACTCAAAAACATCAGCCAAAGAAAGGAACCCCTTATGTCGTCTCTTCGAGCGCAGCACAGACAATCCTGAACTACTGCCGTAGTTCCAAGTGGCTGACCCTGTCAATATGTGACTGCGGTATATATCCAAATTATGGAACAATCCGTGGGCACCTCCTCTGACGTGATACTTTCGATATCGGTGATTTCTCGACCAACCAAACTCTTCCCTTCAAGCCGAAAAAGCCTACCAGACTCTCTTTTTTACATACGTTTTGGCGAGTAGGCAAGCCGCAGACATAAATCTCCCCTTGTTTGAAGAAAAACCCAACCTCATGGCTAGACCGTTCGCGCTGTTGCCAATTCCTAGCGGCTTCTGGGGGCACACTACAAACGCACGCATACCTCACGCAAAAACGGGTTTCCGGTGGAACAGTACGTCTTAACCCAATCACCTATCTCGTGGATACTGTTGGACGCGGGTCACAATGCATGCCTTACTTGCTCAGTTGAGGAGCTCCGTCGGTCAGAAACGCCTCGGCCAGAAAGGGATACCCCTGTCGCATCACGCCTCAGTTCCTTAACAAGCCACAATCGTCGCGGTGTAGGTAGGCGACCCACCCCACGGTAGCGTTTGCACCTCTTCGCTCGAAAGCTCGTGACTGGTTGAGCTCTAACCAAAATGAGAAACTACCTGCTAGTATTATGTTTTTCACTATTATAGCTGTGTCGGGGTTAACGCGGATGAAAATATAGCCGGGCTGCGCACGAACGAAGACCTTCGAAGGTGTGTTTGGGGCGACCTATTGGTCCTATCTTGCGAGGAAGTCAGGCAATAAGGCGTCGGCCCCATGAGACATTGGTGTAGTACACTGGAATAGGTCAAACCTGGCGTCCGATGTGGGAACAGACGAGCCTCCGTAGTTGCTACCACCTCCGGACGAGGAAGTGTGTTTGCCCTTTATGCCGTCAGGGTTCGCAGGCGTATGTCCCGGCGTGTCCGAATCAGAGCCTTGTTGGCGAAGATCGCTGCTGTTGTTCACAAAACGAGCCGGCGACCCCGCCCGAAACCCAGCGCGGACACCTGCGCCCCTACCATCTCCTGAATTATTCATGTGAACCGCACGGTTCGCTATCCCATCAGCGTGTTCGGAGTTTTCCGTATATGGAGGTGTTGGTTTCTTATCCCCGAAGGAAGAAGCTGTCGGTCTATGCTTGCGCGCTAGACACACTCCCTTCGGCGCGACGCCTAGCCCTTGCGCATCAGAGTGTGTTGTAGCATTCAATCCTTGTAGTCCGCGTTGGTTCCCTCGTTCTCCTCCTCCTTCCTCCTCTTCCCTCTCTCCGTCGGAGCTGCAGGAAGCAAATACCACTTGCCGCAATAGAACAGATCTCCCTCCTTCGCCTCGGCTTTCTTCTCCAGCTCCTCCCCCCCCCCCTCTCCCCCTCTTGCTAGTTGCCTCCGCCTGGTCACCAACTACTGCGTGCTGTACGTCCTGGTATTTCTCTAGGTCTGGTGGTGTGCTCATCACATGTCGCCCCCCTCCACGCCGCGTGTTCGCCTCATGTGTGGAAACCTGATTGTTCAGTGCTCTCTGACGGGAAACATCTGGGAACTGTCCTGCTTTTGGCTCTGCCGCAGAGGGCACGGTGGAGCTAGCGCGGGAGCAGGGCCTGCTATGTAAAGCTTCACCTCCCCACCCTGTACCTCGTGAAGGGCGTTGCGAGGAGGCTAGGGGGGCATTTAACGTCCACCCTGTCGTATGTTTTGTGAGCTTTTGCGAAGGTGGAATGTCCCCTCTCCACCCTCCGGTTTGTGTTGAGCGTTGCGAAGGAGAAGGCGGTTTCTGTATGAATGATTGGCTCTTAGGGGAAGGTTTTATGTAGCCGGTGGCGTCGGCGTCGTCAAGTACGTTGAGCGCCCCGTCTCCACCGATGCTGAAGAGGCATCTGCCAAGTGACAAACATATATATTTGAGTAAAGAACGCTCATATTTATTCGTGGATTCGAAGTAGGTTGTCCCCGGATACACGTGAGTATATGGAGTTGTAACGTAAGCATGATACTACAGTGCGGTGCAGTACGGCTGAAAGGGTACGTATGGGCCCGAACACGTCCTGATTGAAGGATCGTCACGACTGAAACACGGCCCAGTGCAGTGACTGTTGTCGTAGATGTTGATCCTGGCTGTGAGCAAGCACCATACTTGATTAACACTTGTACGCGTCGTCCCGGCAGCGCCCTTAGTTACTAGGACTACTGTCACAGCAGATTCAACTACAACACTACAGTAGGGGCAATCACATGTGATTTGGGGGTGCCCACCGTGTGGTGCCTGCACCAATTATCACAATCATATCATGTACGGGGATCATACGAGGAAGAGGATAGCCGCAACCGTCGAGAATATGGCATCACATCAAAGCCATGTGTTTAGTTGCTGTATGTCTAAGCAAGCACGGCGAGCAATGCAACCGCCTATTACAAGAAACAATACACCAGACAGATGTACATCGATGGTTTCGACTCTAAACAGCTGGTCTGAACGAGCACGAGACGAGAAACTCACCCATATCAAGCACTACTACGAATCGTTGTCTCTCTTACTTGTCGCTTTTTCTCGAGGCAAATGATATGCCGTTGACGGCTCCGTGGTGCGGGTCCAGGCAACGGATCAGCGAGCCGCAGTGAGATAGGCATTCCCTAATATCTCCGGTATCAGCGCCGACGACGAGCTTGTGGCCCTTCTCTCGGAGCGAAGACCAGGGTTGGAAGAATTGAAAATACGAGTCGTCTTAGCATTGGTCCACGTAAAAAAACATTTCACACTGCTGCAGCTAATGCGCGTGCCACGATATTAGTAGAAGTCTGGGGCCGGAAATTACCGGAATGTGAGAACTCCTCAGCTCAGGCACTATTGCACCCGGTATCCCTCATGTGTTACAATGCGCTTGGCAGTAGAACAATACCGCCTGGGGCTGATGCTTTATTTCCTGACCTCTTGACAGAGGAAGCCCAATATCTAATTATCCCAAAGTATCACTTTCGAAAACACTTGCCCGTAAAACCCGACAGACTTCTCTATGCGCATCAATACACATACTACAGCTAGTAGAGCGTATCAGAGTAACAAGCACCTGGTAGTTTGCTCACTCGAGGAGCGCAACAGGCCGGATATTGTTGAGCTAAAGACCGCAACCCCTGCCTTGGGAGGGGTTTATTCACATGCGCGTAGGCCATGATAGTATTCGTCTGGATCAGCCGAAGGATTTCTTATATACTATTCAGTCTTGGCTTGGTAGTAGCATAGAACTCCTGAAGCAAGGACCCTCATAAGGTAATGGTACTTCATGTCGTTTGGGGCTGGTAGGCTCTTGCCGTATAGATAGTTATTTGTTTCGCCAGGTTGCTGGCAAGGTGGGGTCTATATGGTAGACGTCTTTTCAACGTGTGTAAGCCGGGTAATATGGCGTTCTTCTTTCCCAGCATGTGTGTGAGTTATCGAAGTCGAGGTTTCCGTTCATAATGGATGGCAAGCACAACAAATAATGGTGTGATGGTTCCAAACCTGAATACCTCTCGATTGCAATCACCGCAAAAAACTAGTAAAAACGAGCGACTGCAAACTTCCGAGTTTTGAGACACCGAAACAAACGTAAGTGGACCCATTCGAGATGGCTGAAGCAATCGATCGATCGTCCGCCTGACAAGCATCGCCACGGAATGAGTACTCCGTTTGGTTTCATAGTGCTTGACCGGTTTCGCTCCTCAAGAAAGAGGTCATCAGTGCTACCACATCGCAAGAAACTGAGGATTATTTGGTATGTTTGCTATGACTTCTAGTGCATATAGCTGTAAATAGGGTCACGCGAACGAACTACGAGTAGTGTAAAGTCCTATGTCGGGGTGATATATTGAGCTTCCAATATGAGAGCCTCCAAAACTAGGGCACTTCCCCTACCGTGGTATTGCTCCGACTGACTGACTGACCGAACGATTGTGACCGACCGACCGAACGACCGCCGGAACGACCGATCAACCGACCGACCAACTAACCGACCATCCACCCGCCTGAGACCCGTGAATCCACACGAGTGGAAATCAGTTTTGCGAATACTCTGCTCCGTGAGTTCCGCTATCTCATCATCAGCATACCTGGTGATCCAAGCAAAATGCCGTGATGTCAGCCTCCTCGTTCCCGAGCAAGCGCTTCGACGACAACGTTGTAAGTACTTCGCCTGTTTTCCCGTCCCACACGGTCGCTCGCCGCGCACTGATTGTCACGAATCTCTGAACCATATTCAACACATCACACAATATACAGACAACGATGAAGGGTGGGATGGAAAATGACAGCTCGAGAGCTCTAGCAGAAAACCGAAACCACATCGAATGTCAAACCAAGACCCGAGACCGGCACTAGGTGTGCTGGGGGGACGATAACATATGCCTGAGAGAGGATATGATTCGACGCCCTACAATTATATCATAGTGGTAGGGACGGATGCAATCACTTGCCCTTTGGAAAGTTGAGCTACAGCTGTGTGGATCACATAATTTAACAAAGGGGTAGGAGTGGACGAACGTACCTGGCACCTACTTTCGTTTGATAGGTTGAGCTTCAGTTTGGATTCGTTGTTGTCTCCAGAATAGAGATACGAAAGCTAACTGGAGGAACGTGTACATGCAACCTGATGTAGGCAAAATACGAAAAATGTAGCAGCACACCAGTAGGATTGCGACGTGGTCGCTTGAACTGCGAAGTCTCGTCGCACCATACACTAATAGACTCAAACGTGTCCCCCCCTCCCTATTATACATAGGTTGGGTTGGCGTCGGTTGGTGACGACACAGTGAAACATACTACTCACCACGTAAGCTAGACAACCAGGGTAACCCTTTTGTATTTTTGTTTTGGCGGTCACCGACAGCTGGTCGTCGAGTTAGATCGTTATTACGAGGTGAACAACCTTTACTCCGCACGAGTGGGAATGATCGCATCACGCAGTGTTTCTTGTAAGGCACCCAAGAGCCAGCTACGTAGCGCTCCTCATACTGTCTCGGGAAGTGCCTACACCGGAAAATAAACCAACTCATTGAAGCTGTCATCCATATGGAAGGCCGCCTCACAAGCGGTTCTTAGTGGGATGTAGCTCACGCTTCATGCCACTCGCCGGACACCTCACGGCGCTTGCCGCTTGGTGCAAGCAAACAATGTCTTCCTGGTCCGTGAAAGCCCGACGTGCTCCGTCCCGACATTGTGGGGATGCGAGGGTATATGGCCATACGACTACGGCCATGCATGACGTCGTGTGCATCTCTCCTATTGAGTACACCCCCCCCTCTCCTCTACCTCTGCATGGTAGCGTTTCATGGCTGTATTCGTTGGGAAGTATACGCAATAGAAAAACGTATGAAAATGATACCTGGTATATAATTATTTACGTACGCTTCGGAGGGGTAGTTAATAACTTGAGCTAGTGGAGATGAAATAATGTTTCCCCATGAAACGAAACGGCGTATCGACGTATTATTGTAAAGATAGCCGCCAGACGGTTGGTACACTAAGCCGGCATTACACTGCCGCTTGCTGCGGTATGAGTAGGCATGGAGAAGTCGCTAGCCAACGCATTTGCGGCTGACCGGGCTCCTTATGAGAACGAGATATCGTGAGAATGCATGCGTGTTTTGCAAGATACTTGTACCCAGACTGTTCTCTTGTCGGAAGAAACAGCTTGGAGAATTGTGCGAGGGGGTGTAAAATCTTATGACACTTGTTATTATTCAATAGTATCATATACGAAGTAAACATCACACACAACGATTCACATTGCTTGAATTTTCTCGTGGGGTAGTATCTGCCGCGGGTCGTCCCATGGCGTACTGCACGAATTCACCACCCCTCCCCGTACCGTGGCACGATTCTTGTGTCCAAGCATGCACCAGGCACAATTAGTTTATGATCTCTGGCCTGGGACAAACGTTGGTATTCCCCTTTCCTCCGTCCCTTCCCTCCATCCTGCCGCAAGATCGAACATGCCATGGAATATCTCACATTCTCGATGCATGCCATCCTCTACACCGTGACACGGCTCTGCTGCTCAAGCAAGCAGTAGAACCCACCGTTTTCCGGGGTGTGATAACTTGGACAACTTTTGTTCCCCCACTACCCCCCTACACCCCTACACCCGTCGCAACCTATCTACGTCTAAAAGGATTTCCAAGCCAAACTGCAGGAGATATTACCATGAGATACCTCCATGCAGTGATACACGCGCATGCCCTGAATTTCGTACACTAAAGCTTTAACCTACAGTAGCTGATGGAACACCACAAGGCGGTTCCGTTACCTCTTCCTACCGTGACCCGGCGCAACAGTTACTGTCGAGGCACGCAGTAAACACAACCGCTGTGGGGGGATGTCTTACTTGGACGTAAGGGCAGAACTCTGCCTTAATCAGGGCCTCGTGTACCGTTTTCTTCACTCGAGTGAAAACCTCCAGCCCTCCAGTCCCCGACATCCCGGCGACGAGCAGATGAGGCCGACTTCCGACCTTCGGCACCAAAGAAAATGTTGAAATCGGCTGGTCTACCTGCCAGAGATTAATAAGACCCACGTGCGGCAGTGTGTTCAGTGCCGGGGAAACTCATCCCACGGCAGGGGAAGATGTACTACTTGGTTCAACAGCTTATGGCTGGTTAATCTCGTCCAGTGAGCAACTACCACCTGGTATGATACTTTTGCCAGGTCGGTTATTGTTATTGAGGCACTTGCGCGTACCAGGTTGTAATTGTTGATCGCGTTGGGCGCAGAAGCTTTTTCGAAGTCGTGTTTCGGGGTGATATATTTGAGCTTATCCTGTGAGGCTTTTGCACTGGACGTGGCTGTCAGAGGTGAGTTCGAAGCATGATCTCCCACAGCTGACTACGTGCTTCCTCAATGCTTCGTATGCATTGTATCGTATGGCGCTACGTCTTTTTCAAGCTATGCGTTTACGGTAGTACTCGTAGAGTATATAACTGGGAAGTAGTGGAGTGCCGAGCATCGACGTATCGTGGCCTCGTTCAGATACGTGTCCGCGTACGTCCACAGGAGCTTGTCGCTCCCGGTGCTCTGGTGGTTACCCGCGAGTACTACTATTATTAGCGTTGTTCGTGGAACTCGAATCCCACCGTGTTAACATTGTGAATACAGCTGCAACAAATAAAACGCACAATCAATTGCTAAGAGGTCCTGCGCAACGTGGGTACAACCGGTTGTTCGTTTTTCGCGATACAAATCAAAGGCGGGCACCGTAGGGGGCAGGGGGGACAGGAGCCTGCTATGTTCGAAATCCTGCTCTGAGTCACGGCTACTGTAGAACTGTAGGAGGTAGACCGAAAAAAAGGGGCCAAGACAATAAAAGGATAAGCAAAAACAAACATCGATGAGAAAATATTAGAAGCGAATGCCCTACCGCAGTAAACACACCGTCGGTCCTTCCCAAACTCTGGTGGTACTCCTGTCGTATGCACCCAACCATGGTATCACTGCATAGCGACCTCATTTCAGGAAAATCGACTACTTCGAAATACGTGGGTAATGTCTAGCCAAAGCATTTCAGGGCACTTCAACGGAAGAATCGCTTGGATGTCATTTGCGCTCAACCCTTTTAGGACTGCAGTACCGTTTTGTTGTTATTCTACTCTAATTCAAAGTTATTTATCACCAAAGCAAAACTGCAGTCTAAAAAAGGGTGAACGCTCTTTTCGACGGGTTGCAACTCTCACATTTGTCGAGGTCAGGTTGTGAGGGCGGTACACCGTACGTCACCTGCAGAACCCCATGAAACGGTTGGCCCACCTATACCGTAGAACGTACCAATACACAGCCCATGATGTTGTGTATCGGTTTTGCAGAAGTAGCTGTCGGTTTTGTCAGGTGAGGCGCAGAGGACCTCTTGAACGCGTTTAGGAACGCAGTCTCATTTTGGGACGAACTCTTTCAAAATTGAGCGGTCTGCCCTCGAAACGGCACTGCAATCCCGGGGGTAGGCTGTAAGGATCAACCCCCTTCGGACTTCAGAGCGAAACATCAGCGATGAAAGATGACGAGTACATAGCCACAGCCACTGCTTGAAAAGAGGATGATATTTTACAACATGTTGCCCGAGTTACAATGGTTGAAAGCAAGGAGTCGCACGGCACGGGCGCAACATCGTGCTGCCTTATGTACCCGTACTGCTAGGTGATCATGCTGCTCCTAGACGGCTGCTAACGCTAAAGTTTATCGTTGGCTTGGTTGCTATATTCAACGCCCACAAGGGTTGAGGGAGAATTGAGCTGCTGCATTACCTTTGCAAGCGCCTGATCGTAATACAGTACAACGTCTCACCAAGGGGCTGCTTGGTGACCGCGTGAAGCGTTGCTTGAGCACGAGGCTTGGCACGTGCCACACCAGAAACGTGGCGTCGGTGCTCCCTGTCACCACCTCGCGTTCTTCCTCGATGAACGCCAGACCGATAACCTTCGCTTGCCGCACACGGTAGAGGGACCGTGGAGGGGACATTCGGTGCTGTTTCGGGCGGGGGGGGAAATTCAGCAGCCACGAAGGGCCCGAAAAAACATGTATCCCCGTACATGTTTTTTTTTTTTTTTTTTTTTTTTTTATCC
>JBBMHQ010010005.1:0-18121 GCA_037834295.1 Postelsia palmaeformis
ATGAGAGGTATGAGAGGTATGAGAGGTATGAGAGGTATGAGAGGTGTGAGAGGTATGAGAGGTATGAGAGGTATGAGAGGCGAGCAACTCTACGGCAACGAACACATGACGCTGTTCATGGATAATCGGCCGCACCCGGCTTTCCGACGAGACACACGGGGCACGGCTTTCCCTCCCGATACGCCACAAAGTCTTCTCTCTGGGGCTTGTCGTCCTCGGCAAGGCCTCCGCCTCTTCCCGTCGGTTTTCTCGCCAGATCGTAACCGAAAAAAACGGGTGACTGGTGCTGACAGTCCTGGAGATCGGGGATAGTCATGAGCCTGCGCCGGAACACCGGGGGGGGTCGAGGTTGGTCAGATCGACTCCTTGCAGCAAGCGTTAGCTATTGATTAGGTTTGGTCGATTGAGAGATCGGCCGAGATTCCATTGCCTCGAGCTTTTAAAGACGGCTGGATGGGTTGCATAACGTTCGTAAGAGTCGAAATCGAGCCCTACTTGTTTGTAAGGCTTGTAGCTAGAGTTGGGTAGACTTTGCAATCGATACACCATGGCCTTAAACATGTCCGCCTCTATATCAGAAACACGTTAATCTGTCCTCGGTAGGGGGAGGCGGCGAACCAGTGACAACATCGGGTACAGCCAGGGAAACCGTAGCACTCTGGGATGCGCGCGGGCGGAATACCCCAGAAAAACCCTCGCGCTTCTTCAGTAGTATAGTCCGACCACTTCGGTGTGGTCAACGGGAAACTGAAAGAATACTCCCAAACTATTCTCCTCTCGGTGGGAAGGGCATGAGTGCAGCACGCCAGACAGCTTCACGATATCCATTATTTTTCGCATCCGAGAGTTGCCCTAAGCGTTGCCCTAAACGTTGCCCTAAGGCGGTGTAGTAAGCATGCTTGTTCGGTAGGCCCAAGGCTCGGTGGGATGAGCATGTTTGCTTGTCTTGGGGTACAATACAATACAATACAATACGTGATGTGTTTGTTTTTACCATCCGATGAATATATTTACAAAGGGGGGAGGTTGAATAGTGGAGTATTATTTTCCCCTGGGAGACGAAATCGCACGCAGGCCGGGGGCAGTGTGCGCTCACGCAATGACCGACGTGGGAACTTCGCAGGTTTGGGGCTGCCTAAGCTGACGGGCACCGGAAACACTCACAAGAGGCCACCTCAACGTGAAAACCCTTCCTCAGGCTCACCCAAAGCAAGAAGGGTGCACTAGAGCCGCCCTATCGTAGGCTTCTCCCGCCTCCCGCAGGCGTTGTCGCACCCTTCCACGGGTCACCGGAGCTAACGGAAAAGTCTGCCGCAGGAAGCGAGGTGCCCGGAGATCATTTGCACCGGGCGAAACCAAGTTAATCCAGGGCGGGGGGCGGTGTGCTATTAATAGTCGCTGCTGGACGCCGAATCTTGCAACCCTGCGTCATAAGCTGCTGTACTGGTCCCTGCTTGCACAACCCCAGCAATGTGGTACCGTTGCAGGCTAAATACGAGTATACAGTGCTTGAAATTTTGTCTTTGACGCTTGGTTGAATCAACAGCGCTTCCACACGTCCCCCCAAGGTGGGGAGATGATATCAGCACGCACCAGGCAAACGCGGTGATTGCGAAGTCGCCCGTCTCTTCCCCCTCCCCCGCCACCACCGCTGCTCTCATCGCTGCTTTCGAGCGTCGCCAAGTTCAAGAGGACCTTGAGCGCCGCCAAGTCCCCCCCTCCTCTGGTTGCTTCGATCTTTGTCAAAGCCCCCGACAGGACTCCAAAAAAGACAGGAGAGCGAACCTGAACAAAAAAAGCGAGGAGTGGTAGCCTACGGCATTCATTCTTTGGCAACTCAAAGAAAGACAGGAGACCGACCCCTATTGAAAAACAGTATTGTACGGCGTTCATGCGCTGGTTCTGAATAACAATAGCAGAGCAAACGGAATAAGAGCAACGAGGTCATATATTGCGGCATCCATGCTTCGCTGGTTACAAAAAAAACAGGAGAGGGGGCCTGAACATTGAGCGAGGTCGAAATTTACGGCACTGATACTCTGCTCGTCGTACAGATACTACCTTATGTTTCTATTTGACGCTCGGCCGCGTATCTCGGAACAACTCACATATCTATCCATTGCAGGTGCTATGCTGTGAGATTTGACGAATTATCGAGTTTCCGCATGCCAGACAGGGAAAGAAGGGTTGGAGAGCAAGGATGCCATGCCCATCGGGAGTGACAATCACGAATACGTCGTCGATATTTAAATCACGGCTACAGAGGAATTTCAGGAACCATCCCCGGGTTTAAGGCCTTGCTTTTTACACGCACACCCCGCGCATTGATAGTCTTCAGCACACCAGCGCCCTACGCAGCCTATCCTTTGACAACGGACTGGATTTTGGCGACTAATTATTGTGAGGACACCAGCGCACTCTGTCTCGGATAATAAGCACCATTTATATACATTTTGAATATGCAAGCAGTCCTACATTGCGGTACAGTACAGAGTGGTATGCGCCCTTGTGGCCTCCACATGAACGTTGCTCGAAACGAACGATGGGCGAGCACTTGCCGTAGCATCCCACTGTCCTCCGTCGCTGCCCCTCTTGTGGAAGTAGCCCAGGAAGGCCGGGTGGATGTCCTCGGGCTGGGGCCGTTTTCCCGTCTGCTCGGACCCGGAGTAAGACAGACAGATAGCAAGCAGTGAGCGATTGCCATTACCGCTATGTTTTCAAGTAGACACTTATTATGCGCAGCGGAGCTTCGACATCGAACATTCACAAATGTTCCCAGGTAGAACAGAAGCAAGGAGGAAATCAAGAGAAACCTACTGTGTGAGCAAACGTATGGTACTAACAACTAACTGGTACTAATAGAGTAGTATCCAAGAGCACACAATTTTATTTGGCCAATACTCCCCTCAGCAGGGTTTCCTTCTCGCTTTCGTACATAAGGGCCACTGTTAACGATAGGCGTGTAAATGGGAAAGCGAAACTCGTCAAAGGCAACGGCAAATAGATGTTGCTCGCAGTTTCATCAACCAAGGATTGAGTGGAAATACCCCTATTAGTAGAAAAAAACGCGTTTGTCTCATATCGCACATGAAACATTGGCAGAAGCAAACGCAATTTGCTATACTTGCCGAATGGAACACCAGTGTAATTTGCTATATCATAGACGTTTAGTATCAGCCTTAAGGATGTATTCTTCGTCGTTTGAAAAGGCGGCACGAACACGCTTCATAGGTACCATCGAACGGCTTTCGGTCCCTGATGAGCCTTGGTTATATCAAGCTCCCCTTCGTTTGTTTGTTGGTTTGTTTGTCTTCATCCCCCGGCGGATTGGTAAAATTCATCTTGAGCTCAGACTGCCACGTTCACACTTTGTTTCGTGTGTCCTTCTAACCCATAGCTCCCGTCGCAGCAGCTGAGCAGGCTGCTGCTCTTACCATACCACTGCCGCTTGAGCACGTTCCGGACAGCCACCCGGGAGGGTTAAGGTGCGAGGATAGAGGGGCGTTATGCTGTTTTAACGGGGGTGTTTCATTGTGGGACTACGACAGAGGGACGGAGCATTCTTCTGGCCGAAACACCTACCCGTCTAGCTTCATATTCATCACGATGTGCATACGTTTCTTATACTCCCGGCCAGAGTGGTATGACTGACGGTGTCCCTACCACTCTTATCCGACACATACGGCTCTTTGGTTCCTCATGCGGAAATCGAAATGCACTTCACATTTTCGGTGAGACTGGTATGTGTATACATCGCTGGAATATCGTCATTACGGGGGGTCATAGATAGTGAATAAGACCGAATATCGTTGGTAAAAAAAGCGAAATTCAGCAGGCCCTATTTTATAAGTTCCCCCGCAATACTAAAATTGTTCTCCAGTGTTTTCCCATATAGACCTATGAAACGACGTCAGCCATCGGGCTGCAGTCTCAGCTTTGTGCTTTATGGCCAGTGAGGGCTTGGTTGGGTCTGATACGAAGCTCTTCAAGCGAGGTGCCCCATGTGTACCCTTATCTCCTATCGTGGCACGCATCTGGGCTTCGCCGGAGACTCTCAGCGAAAATCAGCTTCAACGGTGGAAGCATCGTTGCCTCTGAAAGTTGCTGCTTCGGTCATTTTTGTGCGGTTGAACTCGCGTCCGCTTCGATGTCGTCCTCCGAAGCAGCCTGCTCTGCGACCCCCGGCCAGCCGTGCGGGCTCTACCTCCAGTGCCCCCATCTCTCCCTCGCAATGAATGCTCGCTTCGCCCACGTCTTCGCGTTGACGTCTCCAACGGGTTTTTCCTGCTTTTCGGTAAAAGACGCAGTCACAGCGCTTTGGAGAAAACCCTCTGGTACTCCCTCATCCGGCTGTCCTAGCAAGCAGGTCCTCCTACTCCTGTGGACACTCTCGCACCTTTAGTCATTTCCCATGCTCGGCTCGCGCAGGGGGATCATCTCCCCTGCTCGCCTGTCTGCTGCCCGTGAGGGGCGGTGCCTGCAACGACGCCAATTTGTCGGCTGTAACGGCGACAATGACCTCATACAGTAATTTGGCCAGGTCGAGTTCAAAAGCCAATATGGCGGCAAGCGCTTCCTGAATCGCCGCTTTCGTCCAGTCTGCTTTCGCTCATATGCTATTGAGAGGTACCCATTCTGCTCTCATCAGGCGTATGTATTCCGCGTCGGTCATGGTGAATGTCTGCTGCTGCTGCAGCTGTTGCTGCCGTAGCTCCTGCAGCCGTCGCACCTGGTATTTTAGTGCTCGCAGCTGGGTTCTCGCCCAAGCAGCATCTATCTCTGCATGCCCTGTACCCCCACCCGAATCGTCATCAAGTGGGTGGTCTCATCATCGCGGCCTGCGGCGCCACCCTCCGGCGAAGCCTCGTCTCTTTTGCTTTCTCTCATCGCTCCTGCGCTACTAGCCATTTCCGCGGCCTCTGCGGTGGCGATACTTTCGGTCTGTACGTACGGTCGCTGTTAATTCTGCAGCTGCCCTGGCCCTATCGACCTCGTTGTCGGCAGTGCCGCGGCTCCGCTGATAATCCTCTGGATACTCACACTTCATCCAGAGTGGTGTACACTCTGTACTTCAAACCCTATATTTTGAATTCGTTGGTTTACAGCCTGTTTTCGCGACCGCATACAGGGATTCAGGAAAGTTACCTCACGTGAAGGCATCATCATTATCATCAGTCTGGAGGCCATACTGCTGTAGTCAATCTACTATATTTCCCACCTTTTATGGAGAAAAGCTATCTGGTATTAAGTCATAGCCGGGCGAAGGAAAGGTAGGTCGGTGTATTTCCCGGGCGATCCCACGACTACCGCCAAACACATTCATCGAAACAAAATGACACCGTCGCATAGTCTTGCCTGGCCCGAGCGGCAGTCTTCCAGTCCTAGTTTAGCTAGCTCGAGGGTACGCTTAGAAGTCCCCCACTGCCCGGCTCCGCCCAGCTCGGCGTCGAATGTGTGCGTCTGGAATATGAAGGCATTGCTATTGTTATCATTAACGAATCCGGACGAAATTCAAAACAAATACGATCGAACCCATTGTGTATGGAGTGCAGATCACCCGCGGGTTGCATCTTCGCACCGTGACGCGCTGTGAACGAACATTTGCTGTGAAGCAGTTTTTTTAATATGGGAACGATTCTTTGGTCCCGCACTATTTTCGTTTTCGACATTCCAGCATTCCCAATACCTTGCGTGTTACACGAGAAGAATTCGATGGTCGTGTTGACGTGGTCGTAGCAGAGCGGTACCCGTCAAGCGCCCGCAGCAAACACAGGGCCGCAGGCGCAGGTGCATCGCTTGCGCTCCTACGACTGCCACATACATGCACGATATATTGGTTGCTTTCGCCGCACTGTGTTGGTATCTGCTCGAAAGCGCCCCTCCCCCCCTTCGCGACGCCGCGGGTCGCACAACTCCATGCTGCAGAATACCGAGCTATAGACATTCTCGATTGACTGGTTGGCGGAAATAATGTGCTTTCCTGACGTGGACGTCCTGCTCTGGTAATTTCTGAACAACACAAAAACACAAGGTTCTCAATCAAAGCTTAGGTGACCCCTGTAAGAGTTATCCGCCGTTTGGGCTTCTGCACTCACCTCGTTCATAGACTTTAAGGCTTTCGCCTTCATGGCCTTTCCCTGGGTCCGCTTGAGCACCTTCGTCCGGTCTCTGCGGCGGGTCGGGAGCGACAGCTGTTGACTTGTTCGAAGTCTGTGCGTTAGTTTCAGCACCTGTGCTATGGCCCACAAGCTCCATACATATACCAAACCCCTATACTGTCCGTCGCTCCTGCCATATCTCAGTACCTAGCCGGGTCCTGAGCAAAAACAATGCGTACGCTTTTCTGCGCCGTTTCCAGTACGCACATACTACACCGTTACTTCTACTATTGGTATTGGCCGCAGTTCTCGCGCACGGTCGGCGTCGAACTCTCAATTGCCCCGTAAACAACTAGTTTTCAAACCACAGTAGATAAAAACGCCATCTAGTGTCCGTGGCACACAAGACAGCTAGAAGCGAGCATGTTGCATCTATCTGCATCCCATCATGAAACCAAAAAAAAAACTTCACGTTATACCGTGAAGACCCAATGGTTCTCACCTTTGCGACCGAAGATGCTCCATTCGTTCCGCCAACGCCTCCTCGGAATAAACCCCCGTGCCTTTGGCAACTGAAATCTTGAGTTTTTTCCAATCCTCTGCAGTTTCGCCCCCCCGTTTACCCTCTCCCGGATCCGCGCGCCCCGCGCACCCTGATTCAGCACCCCCGCCCCCAGAGCCTTCTTTGTCCTCGGGTTGCGATGCCTCCCCAAACTGCCTTTCGTTACGTCCAGGGATGACTGCTTGATCATGGTGCTCCGGGGTGTGGGGTAGAGAAAGTAGCGTTCCGGCGACATTCCCCCGCTTCTGTACATGGATAATGCCTCCGATGCGGGGGTGCGTTTCCGTATGGATCATGCGGGCGAGTTGTAGCCTCTTACGCTCTGCGCGCACAACGGAGCGGTCGGGTGTTGTATACGTTGCGTTGCGCGTTTGGTGCAGGGGTTTGCGGCGATCTGGCGTTTCTCTGTTGGACAGGGTAAAATGTATTGCCCATATTCAGTCGGCGCAGACTGGGCAGACTAAGCTGATACGAGGAGGGTAGTATGTGCTTAGAGCAGCACTGGGCCTATTGTGTATGTGTGTAGTCACGGGATTGACTGAGACGGGCATTGTGATTTCGTGTACGTGCAGCTGCTATAGTGCGGGAGGACGCAGTATAGGCATCAACTTTCAACATGGCTGTACTGTATTAACTTACAGCAGGAGGGTTCCACCGTGGGCCCTGATGACCACGAACCTGGTGTATAATACACTGTATTATGATGCCCCCTAGCAGTATGATAAAACGTCGCGGGAGGTGAAGGAGACATCTCGCAGCCAGCGAGGATAGGACACAAAGCGATAAGACGGAGCGGTGCTTCAGCCTTTGCTTGCCGTAAGAGCTCCCTTTTCGTCGCCTACATATGCGTTTGCGTTCTCTTCTCTTCTCTTCTGTCCTACCGCCGTACGCGCCGCTTACGCCGCTTTGTACCCTGCGAGCGGTGGCATCGCGTCCGGCTCAGTAGTAAAGAAAATCGTCATAGTTCAGACCAGGCGCGTCTACAACAGCGGTTGTGGCGCCCACGCACAGCTGATACTTCGCATGTAATTAGCTGCAAGCTTGCTTTGTTTGGGAGAAGACATTGACGGTGTTTTGTTTTGTTGTAGCGTGTCACCGTATACTTCAGTTGACTCATACTATTGCAACTTCTAGACTTCAAATAGTCTCCACACTCACGGGAGGCTACACTATTATCATATCCAGCCTTATATGTTGTAAAGAAATAAGAAAACGCACGATAACGGGACCACATAGTTAACAGGACCAAATATTGTCAGTCGAAATAGGGAAATATATAGGGTTTTGTGCATACCGTAGGTCCTCTTTAATGTGGTCCCGCGTAAAAGAGCGTTTTATTAGGTGACTGACCTTTGTTAAACTGACGGCGTTTGATCATCCTGCGCAGTCTTTTTCTCTTGAGATGGTCGATGGCCTGCCTGTCAAGCACCTCCGCGCTTTCTTCCTCCCCCATGAAGCCTACCATCATAAGATCTCTAGCTCTCCGCAGTCCCTTTTGAGTAGACAAGTAGGTGGTGTATCTGCCGGAGGAAGAAGACCAGCGCGACCGGCAGGCTGAACCTTCGTCACATTCTGATTTTGTTTCAACCGCCGGTGTTATCGTGCGCTTACCCTTGAAGCTACAGTAGTGTTCGTCTAAAGAGAGGAGCAGTGGTTTCCATCCTTCTACTGTTGAGTGTTGGTGATAATAGCAGTGGCAGTAGCAGTCGAGGTAGCACCAGTGGTAGCGGCAGCCATAGTAGCAGCAATAGTTGCAGAAGAAGTAGTGGTAAATACTGTTACGAACTTTTATAAGAGCAAAAACAAAATTCAATCAAGTGCACTCGCTTCACTTGAGCCGAAATCAGATTATACTCGAACCGAGTGGAAGCCACACGCCACGAGCGGTGTTTTAGGCCAGGAAAAATCACGAACGCATTGTTTTTGTGCCTGGGCATTGATGAGTGTGTTGCCTCTGAAATCGGAATTGTTTATTTTCTTTCAACACAAAAGATAAAGGCACCACGGGCTCCACTTAAACCTGCAGGGGGTCACGAGGTCTTGTTTTTTTCACCACGGCAGGCGAGCCACGAGTATTTCATCTTTCATCTGGCGTACACTCCTCATTGCAAGATATAAAGCCTCTCAACCATCCTCGTGGAACCGCTTGCTCGGCACGAGGTTATCTTGCCGTACCGAAACTGAGCCCACTTCGACGTGGGGTGGAGCAGACGAGCTGCCGTCTCTGTCCACGGTGCTGCGGTATGTATCCCTTGGATCAACCAACATAACAGTATAAAAAAATCACCTTGAAAAAAACTGAAGCACACCGGACACTCCGAAAAAATAATGGCGAATCAGCATACGGGTGTAAGCCCATGCCCAGATGCGTCACGTAAATCTTATACATGATAGTTGAAATCGAGGAGACCGGAAACCGTGTACAAAGAGAAGAAGCAACGTTACGTATGGCCTCCCATTGGCTCAAACTCAGGCGATATCAATTCAAAAACAGATGCAGTGGACAAACCCAGGTGTAACTGGTCCATCCCAAGCCGAAAACAGGTACGATTAGAGGCATGGGCGCTTGTTTTGTACCTGTTTCTAGTGTGTACCTTTTTTTTCGTTCAAGGCGGACCAGGTATACCTGATTTTGGGTGACCTCTTGATATTGCTTGTGCGAGTACGTATTAATAGTAGCAGCAGCAGTAGTAGCAGAAGTAATATTAGTGGTTGGAAAAAAAAGTATTTATATTTGGAGAAGAAATAGAAGTAGACGTAATTGAAGCAGCATACGTTCTTGCCCGGCTCTCCAAAAACGCTATGGGCTCAGTCCGGAGTAACATTGTTGGCGTCGAGCAGGAATCACCTCCGCCTCTTGAACGACGCACTCAGTAGGTTGCAACATGCAACCACGCGACGAGCACACAGCAAGGGTTGTAGCAGTGGTGCCCGTCAGTACCACTTACAAGGTTAGAAATTCCTCAAACTCAAGAAATGCGTCTTCGTCATGGAAAGGCCTCATGTCACCTCCCTTTCCCGCCCTGCCCAGGGTTTCCAGGATAAGGTGCTCTGCGAACGCCGTCAGTGCCCTGCGCCGCATTCATCGTCCATTAGTGTTCTCGACTCGCTGCGTTTCACAATGGTTGAGACTGAATGGGACTCCACAATGGTAGGAGATAACACTCCACTACATCCGCGACATGCCACCTTGATGCGTGGAGAAAGTAGATAGCATCGGCAAGACTTCATGATGACAGGTGATTCGTTATTGACTGCGACAGTATTTTGTCTTGCATCCTGGAAGGCGGTAGCTGGACGTACAGCCCCAGCCCCAGAATAAGCCCTCCTACTAGATTTTCACCGCATGGGCACATGTGCGAGGGCGGCCGGGTGGGCATAGATCTCGGGCCCTAAGGCTGGGGGTACAGAATATGAGACTATAATGAGAAGTGTAGTTTCGAACGTCTAGAATTATCCCCGAGACGCTGTCGCTGGGCTCGCTTCCGAGTTTCGTGGTGACACCCGATTACCCCTCTCGCTTCATTTTGTCGAGTTTTTGCTCGTGGTCCTTCATCCCGCAGCAGTGGGACGTTCCAACGACTAGGATTATACCAATGGTTGTGGGAGGGACACCGCGAGTATAGGATCAACGATTTTCTAATTTCCTTGTACGGCTACGGTTTGTTAACCTCGTGCTCCAAACATACCACCGCGAAAACAGAAACAGGTGCAGCCGCAATAAGGGTAAGGCGTAAACTACAAATATGAATATTCCCCGAGTACCTGTCAGCACTGCAGTTCGATCGTGCTGCCGGAGGAGCACGGGCGTCGCTCACCTGGGCTTGAGGGAAAGGCGCTGCTGCGTGCCCTCGATGGCGAAGGTGTCTCTACGCCCGGTCGTGTGTGACATGCGGCTTTCAGTGTCCTTGTAGAGCGAACGATGACGGTCAGAGTTCAAGAACAAGGCGAAAGAACAACCGTGTACGTTTAGCTGTGGGGATCGTTGCAGCTATGACTATTCCTCATGTTTCTTCCATTCAGGCATTGCGCACTGTCGCCGTCGGGGAGTCGAACCAGCATGCATGCCAAACCCTGTTCCCCCTTGGCAGTACGACAGTTGAGAGGCATGCTGGTGTAGGGGTGCACCGTCATTTTCCCGAGGCATCTCGCTGAACGAGCTCAATGTAGGTACACACACTCTGCCCCAAAATAAAATAATGGCTTTGATCAACTAGTATTATACAAACGCCACTGACTTAATTATAAGTGTAGAGCGGCGTATCTCACCCAAACATTAGCCTGGGAAACTAATCACACTTCATCCGAGCAGCGATGCCATGGTCTAGGGCTGTGGCGACATAAAAACTGTCTGCTGGGTATTTCCTCGGTGCCTATAAGGAGTGCATATCACTGAGAAATATGATGGCCAAACATTCCCACCTCTGCATGATGTCTTACGCTTCGAGAGAGCGTGCGCAGCAGTCCAGCCTTTTAGAATAACGGCTCAATCTCGAGCTGCTGCTGTAGCTGTGACTCATTCCATGTGCCGCGCGAGCAAACGTACCCCAGAAACTGGAGCTACCTTATGGATATACGCTTGGTCGACCAGTATACCTTAACTTTGTGGTAGTAAAGAAGCCTTCGGCAGCACTTGGACTGGTGCTTCCCAGAGCCCCATAGCAGCTTGAACGGAGAGCCTCCTACGGATAGCACTGCCTGGAGAAACATAATGCACGGCGAGTCGTGTCAGCGGAGAAGGAGGGAGGGAGAGGGATAAAGAGGGAGGGGGAGAAAGGGAAGAAGGAGTGATGGGGGAGGGAGGGAGGGAGGGACAAAGGGAGAGACGGGAGCAGGGAGGCAGGGAGTGAGGAACGTAGGGGGAAAGTATAACATCGCAGTGGTATTTGCGTCGTTACTCATCTGGTAAGCAGTGGACTATCTACGTGCGTGGCCTCCCACCGTTGTCCTTAGGACCCTCTTCGGGGGCTACCGCACCCCGATCTCAGGTGCACCGACAAGCTTTACTCCAGACGCCACCGCCGTCTCTTTTTATCAGCAGAAACGCTATCGACCGCGCTTGTGTGAGCTGCACACGCACGATATCTTGTTTGCGAGGCTCGGCAGATGAGCGGCTTCGGGTATTCACCACCCCGTCCCTTACTCCCCCCTCTCTTCCCCCCCTGCGGTGTATTTTAAATCACCACGTGCAATTACCGCAATGTATGCCCACACTGAATGCGTTGCCCACCCGGCCATAATAAACAGTAGTATCAGGAGCTTGAAAAGGACCCGAATGCGTTCATTGAAAACCCTGCGTGACTTTGCTATGGCATCTGCTGCACTCGTAGTCTCGACAATTTCGAAGATCTTCTAATGCGTGTCGACCCCCCCCCTCCCCTGGACAACGCCTTCCACATCCACCCCACGCACCAGGCACAATGGCGTTTCCTAACAAGCCAAAGCACGATGCCAACAACCTGATGCCATCTGCTTTCGCCAGTACTCGAACTCACGCGAATCATCCTCGAAAAACGACGTAACGCTTCTAGCTTCCACTCTCTGTATTCGTCAGGATGGCAGGGCGCCAACACACTAAACGCAACCAGGAACGATTTTGCAGCCGCGATTAATAAGTCGGAGAGAACCCGAACAGCGTGGTAGCGTCGAAATGCTCGATTTGAGACCTGTCCGACTCACAAAAGGTTGGGCTCGGTCGTACTTGACGCCGAAGAACTGCAGCAGCTTCGGGTGTTGGTCTCTGCCAGCCTCTTGCAGGGCCGAAAATAATGCCTCTTCTGTGAGGTACACCCCGAGGGGAATATTGACCGATATCACGTCACCACCGACGTCCATGTCGAGCCACCTTGGGTGGACGAACAAAACGAAGATGACGGCAAGGCAGTAACGACGCTGATTCTGTTACGGACGGGATGCATTCGTTGCTAGGGCCCATTCCCAGTCGAAACGGTAACTGCAGGTCCGAATATTTCGCATCATCGGCGAACCAACCGGAAGAGGGGAAGCATATCATGCGTGAACGGGGGGAGCTGGCAGCGGCAAAACATGAGGCGTAAAGAGTCAGCCCGCAGCAACGACCTTCAAAAACGGCAGAGAACACCCTGCTGGGGTGGAAGCATGTCCTGCGTACCCTTGATAGGCCTTAATATCACACGTGACCGACGCCTCATCATCGTGGACACCTCTCGTCGTTAACCCTTGAGCTGGAGGAGTGAAGCATACATATTTGAGAAAACCCGGAGCCTCCTGCGAGCGGGCTGCCGCCAGCGGCAACATACGAGGAACCAAGCCAACCACCATCCTGAAAAGTGGACGCGATTACACACGTGGCTTGGGCCTCAAGACCACAAGGTTCAGCAGCATTTACGGAGAATGACGTGTGCTGCAGAAAGCTTCCGGTACGACTGAAAGGCAAACAACTATGTAGATTGAAGCTGAGCCGGAAGTAGGCACATGAGGGAGTTATACGTTGTGTATGGGGTTCCTTCTTGGTTTTGTTTTTCTTGGTTTTCTTCTTTCGACGAATGCATGTTCACGTTCACGAGTAATCAGCGTTGGAGCTCCCGCTGCACATTGCTAGATGAGTCTCTCAACGATAGCAATGGGGACTATTTTGTCCCGTGCGCCATCTTTCACGTCCGTAGTACGCGGCATCTCTATATGTTGACAGTTTTGGGCTCATTGCACCCTAGGGGGTGCACGTTTTGCCTTCTGAGGCGACGTTTGCTACGTGGGGTAGCTCCTCAAGTGAAGTGCTACTAGTATACCGATTACTTTTTAACTTTAACAACTCTGTAGTATATTTTTTTCAGAACTAGCGCATAGAAAGGTTGGCCAGGTTGCGCGAACAATTTTTTCCCCAGGTCGTGTGAGGGGCTCAGAATAGAGTAAGTCACCACCCCTTTATGCTGTGTCGTTACTCTTGTCTCTTGCCTCTTGTCTCTTGTCTCTTGCCTCTTGCCTGTTTGTAGCTGTCACCACCACGACAGGAGCGGCCACTTCCAAAACGTGTACTGTCTTAGTGCCCGTTCTACACGCTTCTAGTACCCTTTCGCACTTCCTGAGGCAGGACTGGAACCTACTACTGGCGGGTCCGTTTCGTCCGCTCGTCGTGCTTAGCGCGCAAGGCAAGTCCCATCCGTCGATAGACAGGATTCTCATGCCAACCTAGGCAGAAGGTTAGCGGGCGTGCGGTACGGGAGGGAAAGCAGTTGCCGCCTGCCGTGGCCCGATATAATTGAGCTGTCTAGTCATTCTTCATAGGTAGAAAGTACAGCAAAGGTTCACACTGTTGGCAAGAAGATGTTCGAGAGCGATCATGCATAAGCCGGATAAGTAGCGTTTTTTTCTCGCACCGATCGCCCCACCCCCCTCTTCATACATCTTGACCGAGGAGCCTCGACGAGACCAAAAGAAGACAAGACAAGGCAAGGAAAATTATAAACAAACAAGCAGGCGCTGCCAGCTAGCGCTCGTAAACCAAAGATGCGGCGTCGACGAAGCGACCTCTAGGCAAAGGACGGTAGACAGTTTTTCACGGAACTACTCATCCAACCTGAATCTTACTTGCGCCGCCAAAGCCTTCGGCACCCGGGACGTAATGCTACTTATTGCTTTCCATGCTTCCGAACCCCGTCATTTTGAGAACGTGAATGTGTGTACACTTGCTCTAACCCCGCTGATGACTGCGCAAGAGGAATGCGGCGCCGCCAAGACATGCTCAGCGGGCCCCGTTTCCCCCAACACCACCAACGAAACCCTCACTCAGCAGTCTCTAGGGTAGAACGATGCCGAGCTACCGTAGTCCACCCACATGATACCCGTGCTTAAGGATTTCCACCCTGAAAAAAATGAGGAGCTCTGCAGGAGCGATTCCGCGCTGGTCGGCTGCCGTCTGACTAGTGCTCCCTCCCGCCCAAACTACGTCATGCCCGCCTCTACTTTCAGAGGTAGACCAAGATTAATGATCACACGCAACCACCACGTGTACGACGGCGATGCCCCGCGCTACGTAAGAATAGCAGCTGATGAGGCCCGTAGATTTTCTGAGGCTCCTATCTTCACTTGGGGAGATGCATACTATTACAATATTACAGTATTGCAGTATTGCAGTAGTACCTCACCCAACAGGAAGGTGACGCCTGGGAAAAGTCAAAAGCTAAGCCCGATACGCAATCCCATAGGTTACGAGGTACCTGAGAAACCCCGTTGTAGAATACACATAGGGCCCAAACGTACAATGGTTGGGAAGCTCCTACGTTCCTTGAGTAGCTCCGCCAGCAGACGATGGTTACGGCTCGAAGGTACAACCCCTAACTGGAACCCCTAATTGCAACCCCTAGCTGCAACCACTACCGTAAGGCCTGCCATCAGGCCTATCCTAAGGCCTACCACAAGACCTACCATAAGGGAGGGGTGTTCGGCGGCAGGGCTGTCCTCCGTCCAACCAGCGACGACGACCATCCCCTCCTCGTCTTCCTCCACTGTCAATCCCAGAGAATCGCAGAAAAATACTAGCTCTATTATCTTCTCGCGCGTGCACCCGATCGCCTGCAGCAACCCCGAAGCAAACGACGGCGAGGTGAACGGTCTGAGTCACTGGAAGCCTCGTGTATGCCCACTTCAACCGTGTGTAGGCGTTAAGGTACTGTGCTGTTGTGATTCGCGAGTTGGGATGCGGGAAGAGGTGCTTGGAAAGCTCTGCCTGCCGTCGGGGCTAGAACCCTTGCGCTAAATACACCAGGTGCTCAGTAGTGCTCCTACTGTAAAAAAGCATGCCTGATAGGTTTCTGAAGTGCAACGGATTTATCAAAACAAGGCTGTGCCCTGAGTGGGGATGAACCGAGCATCTACAGCAGTTGGCCTGGCCTGTTTCGAACTCAACTACTGCAAAGGACCACCCACAAGGCCCCCGATGCTAGATGAGTATCCCCTCAAGATCCGAACGACTTGCGGAACACCCCGATCTAGCGTAGGGCCCGTCGGACGCACGAAGTCTGTGATTGCTGGCATAGGCGATAGCTTCCCGCAGGGCGAGTTACTTTTGGCGGTGCGTGAGCTCCGCAAGAACACTCACGGAAGGGAAAAAACACGCCAACTCCCACGAGCATATCCGACGGTCTCCGTCAGCGTCCAGATGCTCGAACAAAGAGTACGCATTCCGCCGTTCGCTTCTGCGCAGGGGTGGACGCAGCAGGTTTGTGTGGAGGGGGGGGGACTGAGTTTGCCTACGACTTCCTCAAAACAACGCTCGCGGTAAGGGCGTTCCATAGAGTCAATCTCCATGCACATCCACGTACGCTAAACCCTTAGCCCACAACTCGTTGGGGAGATGATTTGACGTTGGCTGCTGATGCCCCCCCCCCGTGCTGTCCTTCATTATCAAAGTATTTTAGCTCGTCTCACCCTACGCTGTTGTCGCCCTCAGTAGGTTCCGTCGCTTCCATTGTACTGGCACAGTCGGTAACAGCGTTTTCCAGGTACAACCCCCCGTCCATGGTTGTGAGCGTGCTGCAATCCATATCTGCCGTTGTTTGTTGTTGGAGTGTTGTTGCCCTCGTCCTTGGAGAAGGGGAGTTGAACGCGGGAGTCAACGGTGACAGACTTCCTTCGTCGGTCTCTAGGGAGAGATTGCACTGGCGGACGTGAAACCGGCCGGGTTCGGGTATCGTGTGTGTGTACAGAAGCGTTTGGACTACGTATTCCCGAGATATTAGTGCTGTGAGGGTGCCGCATTCCCGCACTTACCTGCCCTGTACCTGCTGCGTAGTTCAAATAGTGCTGTATTGGGGGACACATAGACCCCCTGCCTGCTGTGTAACCAAAATACTGCTGTAGCACGTATACCTGGCAGGGGACACATAGCCTCCCCAAGGTTCACAAGTGCTCGTGCTGTACCCGGGTTGTATAATTACCCATTTTCAAGCGCCCACTCTTCCCCTCCCCCCGGTAAGTTTGGCCAAAGCATTTCTGCGATGCTGTCATCCAAAGGTGTTGGTGATCATACTTTTCACTGGTGTGAGCGTTGAGCGTGGTCGACAAAACAATTTCGCCATACGTACTCCGATGTACTGATACGCAGGATATTTGACCGTGCCTCACGTCTCGTCTCCTATCCATAGCATTTATCGGATGAGCTCACTGCAATATGCTATATTCGGGACTTACTTGGGTAGGCAAACCCGAGTAGAGTCATACCGTATATACCACAGGCACGAGTACATCCTCATCCCGTTCATCAGCACAACCGGTATACTGATGGACCGGGTATACACGGACTGGTACGATACTGGCAGTTCGATTTTCGAATTTGTCGTATGGGCGCCAGGTTTACAGCTTGATTGTTCAACCATGTGCTGTGAGCTGTGATTCAGCGCCTGCAGGGATTTGGAACGCTTACCTCGCAGAAACGATCCCGTGACCTGCAGCCTCCCTAGAAGCTTGGGAGACCTGTATTGCTGTATCGACACAACGGACGGTTCTCGCTTATCGATGACCATGGCGCTTCCTTGATGACGTCAAACATGATCATGAACACCATCGCTGTTGTTCAACATATTGTTTTAGGCCTGGCGTCGGAGCAGTTTTTATAAGTTTCCGCCATGTACTCCCGTCTTTTACGGGTTCGACTTGAAACAAACACTTAGATAGTTCCAGAATTGCGTGCTATTCGTTCGTCGATTTGTCGAGCCGACGACTTCCCACCTTTTACCCAGTAGACAGTTTCACTGCTAGGCCCCCCACGCCATATGAACTCCATTTCTTTTTGGTGGCTTTCTCCCTCCCGAGGGCACGCCAAAGGGTAAAACCGTAACCCCTCCAGAACCAGTTGAAACCCGGCCATCGAAAGGAAAAACCCGTGGTACAACTTCGGGTGTGCGGCGGCAGCTTTTCAGCGCTTTGGACCATCAGGGAGTCCCAGGAGGTGAGCCTCCAGGCTACTCGATATCCGTTGCGGTATCACAGCTATACGAGTGAGCAATGATTTCATGTTTTCTAAGAGGACAGGGGTGACAACTGGAGAACGCTGTACTTTTTCATTCAGTTTTGCATCAGACATCATTCCAGGCGCTGCAGCAGTGTCGTCGAACCGCATCTTCTTTGTGGGACCTGCCAGGTCCTGGTACCTGGTATCATTATGCACACAAGGCTCTTCTTCGGGGTTGATTGTGGTTGAAATGAAATCCCGGGGGTATCGCACGCTAAAAGAGAAGAACACTGCTGCGGGTATTTTCCTTGTACCGCCTATTCGTTTGGTACGAACCCGGGCAAGAGGAACTACTATTAATATTATTATTGATAGCACAGCGAAAATGACTATTACTGGGACCATACTGACCGGTCGCCCCGGTAGACCAGTGGTCAGCTTCAAAGACCATTGGTACTGGTACCCAAGTTCAAATCCCACTGTGGTGAGACTTTATTTGAAAAAATAAAAAGGTACCAATTGCTGAGAGCGCCT
>JBBMHQ010010116.1:4631-18116 GCA_037834295.1 Postelsia palmaeformis
ATACCCCCAGAAGGCTATGGCGCAACAATAGTTTTTTACAGCAGCACACGCATCGCGATCAACACGCGAACAACCGCAAAAACAAGCGAGGCTGCATCGTCGTGCGTGTGAAGGAGAACGTATATGTGGTACGAGTGTTTTCCTTTGTTTACCCTACAAGGGGTCTTCAGCGCTGCTACTTCAGCAAAAAAACGATCCACACAACTTCCTAGTGGTTTGTTCTCAAAAACGTGCAAGCAGTCTCGAAAGAGGCATCTTGACGAGCAAAGAGGTTTTTGGAACGTGCAGCATACGCACTGCTGACTGCGCTTGAAACTGCACTACTGTACCTACGCTCTATCGTTTATTTTAAAAACCGGTGGAACATATCAGTTGGTCGGCGCGCTCAGCTGGCGTTACACCGCCTCCTATCATACCTCCGCGGTCCGCGCACTCCCTCGAGCAGTACATCTCCGTGCCCTGAATTTCCAGCGCTCTAGATTCAGCCGGAGAAACGGCCGTCGAGCACCAATCGTCTCCCTGATGGTACGGGTCGCAAGCACCCAGGTTCGACAGCACACCTCCTCTACCCCGAGCCGGTTGTTCCAACGATTCTTCCAACGAGCTTCCACTCGACGACGGCCTCAAACCACCAGGGCCATTTTGAAGCCCACGCCCGCCTCCCCTCAAATAATTATTCAACTCGGACTCAGACTCATCATCTCTATGTACTTCCCCGCCTACGTTGGCGTTTACGACTGGTTCGGGTACGGTTTTGACGAGGTTCCGTGCGCGGGCGACAGCTGTGGACGACGGGTTGTGGAGGGCGGCGATTCGGTCTACAACGGGAAGGTCTGCCTGATACGCCTCGGGGCCTTGGGTGGAGTAGGACTCCATGGAAGACTGTTGGGGGCAAGGAAGCGAAGCGAAGCTTAGCCTGTCGTTCCCCCAGTGCTCGGGTTCGGGTGAGCAGAACATCACCTGTGACGTCAACGTGAGAGCACATATGCAGCAAGGGGCGCAATCACCAGCAACAGCAGCGATGGCAGCAGCGGGAGCGGCAACAGCGGTGTAAGAGCAGTCGGCGGCGGCGCCAGGGGAATTCAACCGCATGCGTCACATCAGTCATGAGCCTGGGTCACGCAGGCCTCTGATGTGACATCGCACGCGAAGATGGCACGGGAACGGCGCAGCCAACCTCCTTTCGACTCTATTCACAGTGTGCAGCGCAAGCACATAACCACAACAGCGTAACAACAGCCAGCTTCCCTACTTTATGCACATCGCACAGCGCTAGCAACAACAACGACAACAACCTAAGGTAGCAAGACAGAAACGGTTGCTGTAGTCAAAAGATACCACATATCCAGTTCAAACACCCTAACCCTACAGTGAGGTAATTTCTACATCATGTACGAAAAGGTAGGCTGTTGCCGAGCAGCCTGATCGTACCGCAACGAATTGTGAGCACGTCTTACCCTAACCCTAAACGTCTCTGTACGTAAAGTGCAATATAAACTACGGTATATTGAATACCTTTTCTGCGCCGACAGCACGACCTCGCGGAGGTGATTTTGGACTGAACCACAAATCTCAACCACACAGTAACTTCACAATTACCATAACATTCCCGCACTTCGTGACATCCCTCTTTCAACGAGAATGTAATCTCGAAGCAGTACATCATTACTACGGCATGTAAGAGCTTCTCCCTGTAGCTCGATCGCTGTCAAACGCTGTCCGGATGCGATTCACGTCTGCCTGATATGAAACGGGTACATTGCGGTCCTCACATCCAGCTTGATCTCTTTGCCTCCGGAGTGAACCTCTAGGCTTCTCGCCGTGCTCGACCATCCCGGGATAGGAGAAATATTGCCCTGACCCGCCTCGCTGTACAACAACTGCACTTGCAGAACAGGAGGGCCCAAGCCGATCTTTACCACGCGAGTGTCGATGGAGTAGTGCAAACCGTCCGCATCCCTGTCTTCCTGCGACTACCCGCACAGTATCGGCGAGTAGGAGCGTTGGGGCGGTGTACAGCACGTAAGCATATAAGCATTCCCAGGGAAAATAACGACTGAATAGCACATCGAGGTTTGTACTGTACGGTATGGCGGTTTGCTTGGATACGAAACCGTCGGTACAGGCAGCTTCGACGCGCCTGTGCTGTGACTATTTTTATATTCTGTCTTTACTCTACCCGAACCTCTATTCAGCGCTAGCTACTGATGCTCTTCAGCAGCAGCGCCGTCACTACTGCATGCTCTATTGCCCTATCAATGCTCTATTGCCCTATTAAAAAACAGTTATGAGCCTACGCGGTGGTGGTGATTCACAACAATGTCCTCCCCTTTCCGAAAAGGGTATCTCCCCATTCAATGGGGAACCCAACCAATAACACGGTTGGATTACGCTACAGCGGCCGCTAGTGTACGAGGACGGGCTGGGCAAAGGTAAATCGGGCGTCGAGACCGCAACTTCAGCATTAGAGGAAGCGGCTACTCAGCTGCAGAGGGCACAACACGCCAAAGAGTGTCGCCGCTTCGACGAGAAAAATGATGATTATTTTACGAGAATGATTCTCGCCACGGCGGAGTATCGAGACGGGTATGCTAGTGATGCCGCTCAAGCTGGGCAGGCTTACGCTCCAGTAGGAACAGCCGAGTTTGGCGATGGCCGTGGTGCTGTGATGGCATAAGAGGCCAAAAAGCTCGGTGGTGATTCGAGAATGCAGGAACTGCACGACTAGCTCGCCAATATGCAAGTGACCGCGGCCGACAAATATATTCCTGCGCGAGTGAGTCAAGAATAGCGCCGCATTGATATCAAACTGGGAGCGATCGGTGATGTCGTTGCCCCCATTTGCAAGACGCACGTATTCTTCAGGGCGCTCCTTGGTGAAGAGAAAAAATAGCTGAGGAAGGTACTGCTTTGTGCCAGCAACGTGATGGCAGCCCCTTGAAATCCGAAGATACAGCAACATTCTATCATGCCATGCAAATCCGTGAAAACTTCACCGCTCAATGAAAGTGCGGGCAGAGACGAAAATGACCCAGGCCCTCACGAGAGCGCGCTGAGTACAACAGCGCACGCGGAACCTAACCCTAACCCTAATCCTTTACGCTGTGATGAATATCCTCACCCCTAACCCTAGTCCATGACCTATCTGGTACTTACAGTGGTATAAGCCTGGCCTGTGTAAGGTTGTCATGCGGCAGCGCAAATGACTCTTGTCGTTGGCTGACATCGTATCAATTCGTCGTATCATGCTGCCCGTATGATGAATGGCAATGTTGCATATTGAAGTTCTGCACGAGGCTTGAGACCACATTTCAAAGCTTGGTGCCCCTCCATGGTTCCTGGAACACGACCCGAATGCGTGCTGCAGGCGTGCAATGCAGCAGGTACAGCAATACAGCATGCACGTGCCGTTCCAGGCAACACAAGCAGTTTGTAAAACAGCGCCCCAGCCATGCGATTCGGCAAGTACACCACTACTGTATGAATAAACTGTGTCTTCCGACTCATGCCCCGACCAATCGCTACACGAGGTCATCTCTCGTGCGAAACCAAGACTACGCGGTACCGCTCCAACGCACCGACCCACCCTACGAATAAGGCTATACTATAGGCAATATAACACCGAGCGTTGTCGAAAGCAGTGTACGACCGTAAGACCATGTAGTCTTGTACTATTGTCCCACGCCATCCTTGCCACTACTCGCTTAATCCACTGCTGTAAATATGTTGTATTCAAGCAAAAAAATGAAGTTATCATACAGAAGCAAATTATGGCATATACTGACATCAGGTACCTGCTAGCGCTATTCTTCGTTCATTATGTTTTCGGACTGCAACATTTTCCGGGGACACGCCAATGCCGCGTGCCGTTCACAGGATACTCTTCGTATTCAACCCTCCCACGCGGAGGAAATAAGTCACCACCTCCATAACTCGTACCAAGGCACCTGGCAACAACAGTTCTGTATGAATACTCGTAGTCTTACTTACCAGACTCCATGAAGGTTCCCGAGGCTTGTGGCCGTGCACCACCGCCAGTCCGAGACCGTAGTGCCCCGACACAGATGTCAAGGAGTCGAGCGTCACAGACTTGGATATAAGAGGTACGTCGGGGAGGTCTGACGGTAGATCAAAGGAAACCACCTAAGTTTTCATGTTTCACCAATTGGCGTGTTCATGGTGGAGAAACAGCACGGAACGAAAATGGTTGCGGGGAATGGTTGAGTTGGGGCACCTTTAGCCCGTTAATCCGTTACTAATTTCAAGCATTTGTGCCGACCACCAATGATATATTTGTCAGAGGAATACGGAGCAACACAGCGATAAGATGAAGACTGGCAGGAAGCTGAACAAGAGCGCAAAGCTACAGGGCTACACCAGCAGTTGCTGTAGTAAATTGTTGTAAAAAGTTGAGTATGAAGCCTTTCGAAAGATGATTCAGTGTAGAGACGATCGAATAACGAAAACCGACAATGCAACGACCAATGTCAATGGCAACCACTGCAGATGGGCTACACATATCGGAGCTGCTGAGTTCTTAATAGTGAATATTCTTAAATACCAGACGTAATAGTACCGGGCTATATGAGGTGTACGATGTTTTTGTTAATTGTCGAAAACGAAAAGGAGTCCGTGGTCACACACAGGTGCTGAAGGCCTATATTACTGTAAGATACCGAAAACCCATACAAAATCGAAATTCGGCTGCCTAAAAATACTGAGGCGAAGAAAGCGCACACAAGATGATGAAGTCAATGTGCAAACTGAACTAACATGGCCGCGGGTATACCCTCCCGACTACAACAGAGAGTTCCCCTGTTTCCACCACTAGCCAACTTGTGGCTGCTGACTACAGCGGCTGCTGCCTGGGATGCTGCCTGCACCGTACGAAACGTACGGTAGTCGAACACAGAGAGGAACACGCCTGCTGTCTGGAGTGCTGTCAGAGTGAAGACTCACGGATATGCAGTGAAATGTACCATAGCAGTACGTACAGCGTTCGAAGCAGGGTAGGTATACTCGTCCACTCGTGCGTGGAATCGATCATCCCGGACGGCTGGGAGATCCTGCCACCCGACGTGTATCACAAAGGCTATCAATAATAGAATTGAAACTCAGAATATAAGTAACACTAATAATACGTTCAATATTTCCCAGTGTTGTTTAATCAACGGCTCTTTTCTTGCTCGTCTCGTCATTCGTGCGTTTCCCTCTGTGAGGCGCCTTTTATTTTCAGGGAGGTTTCTGTCCCGGCGTTGGCCGAGTCTGTGTAAAACATAATTCTCCTATTCGCTTTGTAACGTGCATGCAGCACTAACCTCTAGAACTACAGAGTACATATATACGCGGAAAATCGCCACACTGCCTCGACGCTTGTGGGCTTTCAGTGACTGTCGGGGATGCACTACTGCAACAACTTGGCACAATGAAGTAAAAAAAGTATTGCAACAAATAACGGTACAGATACTACTTCTGCTGCTTGGTGCGATACTCGCGTTGTCGCGATGACGCCAGACACATGACATGTCATCAGACACCACAATGACCCCAGAAATCACCATGGCATCAGGAGTCACTGCTGTGACATCGGACACTTACGATGCAGATATGCTCGGGATCTGAATCTGAATCGTTGAAAATAAATCGTATTTCAAGTTTCGCTGTTGGCGCGTGCAGCTTTTGTAGAGGCAGGTGGAGATGATCCTGAAAAAGCAGTCTACCATGCAGTTTTCATCGTCTGATATTATCGGCACCTATGATCCCGAGACGTGGGGGTCGTATTAAAATGCGGTGTGGTCTTGCTCTGTTTGTATGTAGTTGTATTATTGTTTCTTCAGCTTTTTTTTTTCTCCCGAACTGTTTTTTTTGTTTCTCTCGTGTGTTCTCTTTCATAGAATGCGCATGTATCACCGGTCGTATGCACGGTAACAGAGCATTGCGTTGCATTGCATTGTCTACTCTGGTTATTGCCTAACAATGTACTGTAGTACAGATCGATCATAGGTGTGCAGGGAGTGGGCTCGTTTTCGTGGTTTACTCTCCTCTCTCGTGGCACGTCAATGTTTTACCCTAACCCTTTGCTCAAGACACTGCAGGGGGCACGAAACTCGCCCCCTCAGATATTTCACACATCTGTAAAATTACAGAAGACGTCAAAATTGGGCATGCAGCACACTCACCAAACCTATGCCATGCCAAACATTGCTGCCGTCTACGTGCTCGTAGGCTGCGAGCACGACCATCAAGCCTGGGCTGGACTTCTGATAGTCTGTAGCAAACATCGAGTAATGTAACGCAGTAGCCTAGATAAGGCGACACCGTGCCAAAACAAATTGGTCGCCTTATCTCGACTGGTTGCCTTCTTCATTCTTTATCACACAAACTTCCGAGTGGTTTTGTCCTTATTCCCCTCATGCAGGCTGCTGTATCTAAACACGGAACGGGGTATGCCGAAATCACGGGAAAATCGTGCCTACAAGCTACAATTTCCAACGTCCTGTTGACTCTGGCAAGCACCCAGGGTAGGCACCGGTCACCCAGACAGTACTTAGTCCTTCACGAGGAATGTGCTTCCTACAACTGTTGCTTGCACTACAGCTACAGTACTCAAGTCAGTACTGCTTACTTGGGGTTAGGAAACGCGCGACCGATGTATCAATTAGCCTATCACCCTATACCTGCAAAGTTGGATATCGACCAATCGGGAGAACCCACAGCTGACGTATTGTTTTTTGTATTTTCGAAAAAAAACTACCGGAACGAGGGCAGGAGGGAGGCACCGAGCGGGAGGGCTATGAAAAGGTGGCTATTTTGGAGTTGAATAAGATTGATACCAGGTTGTAAGTTCATTACTGTCTAGTTAATTGGAAAGGGCTGGCCAGGCGCGGAGCAAACCATAAGCGGCGGCAGTAGCCGCAGCCACTGAATCGAGGATGCCCAAAACAGCGACAGCGACCGACTGGGCGAGAGCAGCATAGGACGATCTCGTGCACGAGATCAGCAACTCCCAAAACATACTTTTCATGATACCTGGCATGATAAGATATCGCGCCGAAGGCGGAGATCCGATCCCGAGCAATTACTATTAATACCATGATATGACGAAACGGAAACTGAAAGAAAAAACAAAACAGATACGACGACTACCTGCTGATATCATACTGTGAACAAAAATAAAGCTACGATATGAGATCTAGGATTCGTCGAAACTCATGTTTGGCGCCTGGGTGTGTGGTACAGCAGTAGTACTGTAGGTACGGGTTTCAGATTGCCTCATGTAAAGTATACAGCAGTCCGTGTAGTATCAATAGGAGGGCAGCATCTGAAGATGCAGAGTGCAAGGAGTGGGTGCGTCAACTGCTGCTGTATATTCATATCGCGTCCCTGTTTTCCGAAGTTATTGAATTACAACCCCTCTTGCCAGCATACTTCGTATACTACAAAATATCATGCACTGGTAAATACTTGCTGCAGACAAGAGACGAGATAACAATGTCGTCGTGTGTAACCCGTCACGTTTCCCCTCCAACCAGTTGCCCGTTGCATACCGTATGCATTCAAGATATTCAACCCTCTGAGGACCGTAGTCCCGTTTCGAGGACATACTCCTGGAATTTGAGTGGTTCGCCCCGAAACGGCACTGCAGTCCTTCAGAATAGCCCCCCTCCGACGAATTTCACGATGGTTTCTAGGAGACAGCATTGCAAGCGGGAGAACGCCGAAGGACGTATCCACGGAAATAGTTCGACCAGAACTTTCCAACGCCAAAATTTTCGCTATGTCTATATACGTTCTTTGGGGAAAACTCGCCCGTTCAAATATTTCTAGCGGGTGTGATACTGAACCAGCACATTCGAGTAGGACGTCTTTTTTATTTTCGTTTTGTATGCTGTTGAATAGCGCACCCACATAGTACATGAGCAGGGGACCCGCAATAAGGCAGTCATCGACAACGAAAAATGTCACGCAACTCAGGTTGTCCCGATCACTCGGTTTCTAATTGTACCCCCCAACCCGGCCTTGTTAATGACTGCGAAACATACACACCCTACTGTGGTAGGGTTCAAACACGGGCAGAAAGTGCGCAAGAGGACACTCCACAGGCAGGCAATGCCCTGCCTGTGCAGCCGGTGAAACTTCGAGCTCAACCACAACACACCCAGCCCACCACAATGCACTACCACACGTGCCGCGTGTGCAGTGGATGCCTACATGGCGCATGTCGCGTGCAAGACCCCATGGGAAGCATCTGAAGCGCATTTGCAAGCGATCTTACACAAGTAGCAGCAGTACGACGAGCGCGCTGATCAGTGCCAAGCGACCTGTATTTGACCCTATTAGGACCGCAGTCCTATTTGGGGGCAAATTACTTCTAGTTTGACTGTTTCGTCCCCAGACCGGGACTGCAGGTCTAAACGAGTTAAGCCCGCCACAACCAAATGCAAGCCAGTTGTACTCAAGCCGGCGTCTCCCTAACCCCAGGCTCGCAGGGCTGACAACGCGAAAGGCTGTAACGTTTCTTTGCAGGAGATCGGTACGGTCAACATACCGCATGTACTACAGAAGCTCAACAGAGCGCTAGAATTTCCATGTATGCGTTGTGTTTGCACCTCAACATGGTCAATTTTATCATCTATGACGTCACTCTAAATGCCGTGCCTTCTCGGGGTACTTGACGTAGGAACAGTATTGTGCCTAATCGGATTCTCCCATCGTTTGCCATGTTTGGCCTCGACCTGACTCTTGGCACATTTGTGGCCTGACGTCGGGGTAGGAAAAAAATAGCGATGAGGCAGGCTCAACTGTTCGTTCAACCGCCTTGTCGGTACCTGTCTTTTTGCAGGGTGCCCACTGCTGTCTTGCATTGCCGTAAGACTCAAAATATAGACATGTTCCACGGAAATGAAAATGCCAACGTACCGACCAGGTGGTAAATACCTCAGACGAATAAAGGTTAGGGAGGTCTTCCAACACATGCTGCTGTACGTTCGCATGCGTATCTTTCTTTTTCCGTATATCACCTTTGGGCGCTCGGGATAGCGACCTAATAGTCGACAAATATTGGCGATATCAATCGTGTAGGAGGAGCACGCGCCAAGCAGTACAGGTGGACCATGCTATCATACGGCCGTGCCGTACCACTCCTTGCATTGTAACCATGAGACCAACGTGTATCCGACTCCAAGCACGCAGTGACTGATCGATGCTGTAATGGCCACTTATTACCGCCATTTGTTTCCGCCTGAAGTCTTAAGAGGGATACAGCTGCATCTGGATTGCTGGCGGGTGTATTTTTTTACCACATAGTATGTACCTCTCTAACCACACACAATCCGCCCGAACACTTTTAATGTTGACGGTTAGAAACACGGTTTCATGTGAATTCATATATACAAAACAAAAACACACACATGAGCGACAAATAACTCGATATAATACATCGTTGTGGTATTGCGGTGTATGTGTACGTCCGCAGCCCGCAGCGGGTACCACCGATTTGCTCGCCGACTGCTTTTTTATTGGGTTCCACTGCTGTTGCCGTAAAATAGCTCCGGCAGAGAAAAACAATGAACAGCATGTGCACTCCAGTTTGTTCTCCTCTGCATTGAAGTTGGCGGAAATAACAGATGATTGACTGCGCGAAACCTATTGGCTTTTGGGGCTACGAGTGCTGGTCTCCATGGTTAATAAATACGCGTGAGCACCTTGTAACACTCAAGATAACACACCTCCTGGGACGGATTTCAGGCCCGGTTTCCTCCAAATCACGGGGGGCACACACAAAAAAAATGGCGGCTTTCGAAAGATTACGTCAAGAAGGTTGCATAGACTGTTGTATCGCTCGGTGTATTCAGTACGCCTCCCCGTTGCCGAGAAACCCGGCTTGAAAATTGCCCGAGGGGGTGTGCTACCTTGCGTGTTTTACGGTAGTATGGTCGCCCCGTCTCATCAATAGTGGTCACCTCAAATACTGCTATTACTAGCGTTGGTGTCGAGGGATCGAATCTTCGCTCGTAACGAGGACGTCAACTGCCGAGAGCGCCTATTAATAGCGTAGGTGAGCGCAATAACACGCGACTCGACGGGGGAAGGAAGTGCTGAACACTTCTCGCGATAAGAAGGCAAGGCACGCACCATAGTGCGGAGGGGGCGAGAAGAGCCCACAGCTGTAAGCCCCGAATATCAGATATGACTACGGATGAAAAGGAGGGAACAGGAGGGGATATATTCATAAGAGCAAAAGCAATAAGTTGGCTCGGGAAGAAATAAAAAAGAAAACAGTCCGCACCCGCATGTCTCCGTGCCCTCATCGTCGAATAAGCACACCTCCTCCTGAAGCGAGACAAGGTAGAATAGGTCGAATGGCGATCAACAGGCCAAAGACGACAGACGACGTAGCTGGACGAGGCATTATGCATCTTGTATATCCTCTCACCTAAAATCAGATGAGCTCGCGCTATACTTTCGCAACGTGTGCTGCTGCTGTGCAACGCGAGGTTGAACACTACCTGGTAGTTTGTACCAGGTACGCGGGAATAAGGTACCGTGTGTATTTATTTTTGCCCGTCGCCCAAGACGTGTTGTTTCGTGGGTGGATGACGAGCCTTCTTCGTTTTTTAATGTCTGACGCACCCTCTCCGGGGATGGGGCATGGTTGATGAAAGGAGGAAGAAGACGGCAGTCTGGGTAGCAAGATACTAGACCGACTTCTGCTAGGATCCGTCTATGCTAGTCATACTATTGATGGTATCGCAAACTGCTGCGGCTGCCTGGAGGGTGCTTTTATGTTTGCCTGTTATTTCGTCAAGTCCCTTCCTTCTCTGTTTCTGTGGCGGTGGTGGTTTCTTCGTACCGGTACCTAGTACTGCTGTGTTGTCTGCCACATACACGGGGGGCAGGATACGTTTTTATTGATTTACGGAGTATTTATCATTTTTTTCTTTTGATTGGTACCAGGTACCAGGTATCATTTAATAATATTTATTAATAAAATATTCCTGGTAGGTGTTTTTTCTGTTTCTTTCGATTTTTCTCTCTTTAGGCGCATTCCAGGAAGGGTCGTGTCTGTCGTATCCGCAGTCAGTGCGATGTCATGGCACTGCATCGTCTACCCTGCTTACTGCATGACAAAGTAGTATGTATTATTTACGACTATCTGATTGGAGAATCGGCTCAGACACTTCTCTGTAGTTGTGCAATTAATATGAGTCGACGGGTAGAAATAACGGTATAATGTCAAGAACACAGAGGCCCAAGTGTCCGCGCCGATTCTTGATCCTACATAGAGGGATGCCAGGTACAAGCTCCGGGGTCACAGAACCACGTCACAGCAGACTAAGAGATTTGCACTGGAGGCGAAGGAGAGTAGACAAGGCAATGTCATGTCATTGTACTCGAGGCGGTTGGCACGACAGACAACGTCAGCAATCCAGATACTACTACATGGAGAGAGAAAAACGTATGTCGGAAATACCGTCGCATCAATAAGGTGCCTATCACAGAAGACTTCATACTTTTTGTACCACTCGCGAGGTCACGTGAAAAACCACATGACATGAGCGAACACCCCGTTTGTTTGCAACATGCTCGTTCTTCGTACGAAGAGATTTCTATCGTACTCGGCCTGGTACCAAGCACTCGCACATTCAGAGTGCACAGTGGAAGGGGCCATGCGTGAACCGGAAAACCAACCGCGGTTGCTGCCATCCCATTGGATTACTGCTGCCATATTCCATATGAAAGATTGGGGTTTAGGAGCTTCATGGATCAGGACTTGAGGAGATCGAACTTTCAAGTGGCCGATAAGTGTGTAAAACGATAAAGGAAAAGTGAGGGTTACTTACCAAGAATCAAGAATCAGGTGAACGTGCCAGTTGGCACAGCGCACAAACTACATTGCTGTGACAACGAGGCTCACCGTCCAGCAGGATGAGGCCAACTGGCCCTCACAGCTCGCGTGGGTGTAGTAGATGCGTTTCGTCTGGAGCATGGAGCATTGGATCCCGTAGCTAGTGGGCCACGCTTGCGAAAAGAAAAATGCCCAATCTGCCAACCTTGACGCCATGTTTCGTTGTTTCCAAGTTTCCAGTGGTGGCTTCTTCAACAGCAGTACAGGCCTGCACGTGAGGAGTTGGAAGTCCGCAGGATTCGTGAGCGGAGAATTGTCTCGGAGGAGCCAGTACCCCAAAAAAGCTATTGCTACTGTTGCACCTAAGTCCGTGGTGAACTCACTTCTCGTTCGCCCACTTGATAGCAATCCCGTCTGAATAGTTCCAGGAAGAAGTGTAGGTGTGGGCGTGTGGGTCCCCTTCCCCGAGCACGAGGAACCTTTCTTTTGGGTTCATGCTTCGTCGCGGTTTCGCGAATCCTTCAAGAAATGCATGGAACTCCCTTTTTTTTCAATTTTCAATTTTATTTCCCCCATCAATCCTTCAAGCCTGGCTTTGTGCAACGGTTGCTGTTGCCGTAGTTGTCGTGCCGGTGTAACGGTGGTGTGTTTACTGCTGGCCTGCAAAGGAGCGTAATCCGTACCATATTTGACAGGGGCACGCGCCCTTAAAGGTGAGGCTGGTAGTAAAGGGACGGCTAGAATCACACTCTCCTGTGTGTCCCTGATGAGTCTGATGCTTGCTTTTGCTCTCTAGTTATGCTGTTCTCTCCGAATAGCATGATGTGTCTACACCGGTACCAATCAATACGCTCGTCCACTGCTGTGCGAGTAGTCAGTCTTAGCCAGTAGAGTATATGATGCCTGAGGAGCACATGCTGGTTGCATAATAATTGGTGACGTGCCTAAACGTTTTCCGGCCGCGTCCAATGATCGTCCAATGTTCCAGTGCCACCGACTGAAGTTGCTGCCGGTGACAGCAAAAATGCGCCCACCGGTTTCGGGTGTTGATCTTGTCAAAGAGAGGATACTCGTTAATACTACGGAATGGTTGAATTGGTAAAACACCTGGCATGTCGCGCGCTTCGTGCCTAACGTGCTGTCGATGTGGTCCATCGTATACTCATGTTGTATCGATTGCGCACTACTGCTGTTTGTGCACCAGTGTGCATAACTGCTGGTGCAACTCCTGCCCTCTTGATCAATACCTGGTACGAATTAATAACTTCTACCTGGTATATACCGAACACGAGTACGGCTCCGCATGGGTGCCTGCGCCTGCCAGCACCCATCCTCCGGATAGGTCAGGGTGTTCCCTATCCGGTTCGATTTTGAGGTTCAGATTTGTATGTTTCGACCTAGAAAATGAATGGCCCTGCTTATGCAGTCCAAAATTGCAAAATGCGACCGGATTTTTTGGGATTTGAGAATCCGATTACCCAAGTCGTCGGATTTGGGCCATCCGGCCAAAATCCGATGACTTGGGTCGACAGATTTTCAGAACGAAAAATGGCATACCAGGTACTATCTAAATCCAAGATATTATCAACGACAGCGAACAGCGGCAGAACAATCGATCAGTTGGATGACGACGGCTG
>JBBMHQ010010227.1:0-18115 GCA_037834295.1 Postelsia palmaeformis
CAAGCAAGCAAGCAAGCAAGCAAGCAAGCAAGCAAGCAAGCAAGCAAGCAAGCAAGCAAGCGAGCAAGCGAGCAAGCAAGCGAGCAAGCAGGCAAGAAGACCACACACATACGAGAATGGTGGCGTTGGACATATCTCGTCGACATATGTTTCTATACACACGTAGCTCGGCGTCTACTCGCTCTCTCTCTCTCTTCTTTTTGGCCGGAGAAAACCAGTTTGGAACCTCTTCCAGGGGGTGTGTTATCTTCACCACACCTGATATCACCCTGGTGGTCGTTAACATAATGACCTCTGAAGCACTAATTTCAATACTAAATGAATCTTACATTTCCGTCCAGAGCGGCATACGATAGGCAGCATGGTGTACGTACCTATGCTTTTCTTGCTTTACGGAGGGTTGGTGCGGGTAGTTTCAGTGGTGGAGAGAACAAAATAACTTTCTGTGGAACGATACTGGATGTACTGCCAGTGCTCGCAATAACTCGGCGTTCGTACCGCCGGTACCGCCAATATTTCCGAGTAATGTCCATACCGCCAACTACTTCGTACTGCTGTACTGCTGCTGCTGTTGTAGCTACTCTCGAATTCCTGGCCCTCCAGTACTTGAAGCTTCTGTGTTGCGCTAATTGCCTGCAATTTTGAAAGTGCTTCGGGTTTCGATACTGCCGTGTCGTACAAGGCATACGGCGGGTGCTCGCAATACTTCGGGCGCGTACCGCAGCAAAAATACGATGTTTGGAGGTTCTGTACTGCAGATACCGTCAGTACTGGCAGTATTTTTGTCGCAGGTACTCTCCTACAGCTGCGGTACTCACATCCAGTACCGAGTAGCCTCAGGATACTCTGCACCAGTACTTCACCGGTACCTATTTGCTCCCATCGACCATACGAGGTACGAAGTATCTGGTACTGGTGGTGATGATGACAATGTCCACATTAGCTCACTTCCCTGAAGTCCTGCCTGCGGTCACTCAGCAGGTACTGATGGACTACGAGGTATGTAACTCGTGGTGTGAACACCGCAGTTCGGAGTATACACCACACGAAGTTAAACTGGGAGCAAATTCATCGAGTCTTCGCGAAAAGTCGTCTTAGTAAATTGACTTCCCTTCCGCCAAAGGCGGTGGAGTCCCTCCCCATCATGATGTTGGTTTTCTTGCGGACGAGGTAAACCAGGCGACGCCAACGAAAGTGAGGATGGAAGTGGGATGTGCGGCGACGCGGCGAACAAGAAAAAATACGGAGCAGCGTGCGAGTAGCAACGGCAGCCCAGCAACTGTGTCGGCGGCAGAGTTGATCCCAGTGCCGCCACTGCCATTCCACGACCGCAAGCAGCAGCACAGCAAGCGGCAGCTCAGCCGCAGCTAGGGGCAGCATCAGGTTGGGCACCAAAAAACAAACAGCACCAGCATCAGCATCAGCACGAGCACCAGCACGAGCACCAATATTCATTTTCGCATCGTTCGATCATAAGCCAATCGCAAGGAAAATCGTGGAAAACGCAAGCACGGTTATTTATCACGCATTTTGCACAGTTGAGTATCGACCGATCGGTTAAACTCACAGCTGACGCTATTTTTTTCGTTTTTTATATACCTTAGATACCTACAGCAGTATGCACGTTCAAACGTGAAGGTAAGCAGCAGCAGATGCGAAAAGGTACGGATAATCTTATCAGCTGGTTGATGCGGACTACGTTGTACACGAGCGTGCGGAGAATCTAGATGTGGCCGAACCATGAACATTGTTGTTTTTTTTTCTGGATTCGGGCAGACGGAATGATTGATGGCAGACTACGCGAACGTACAGCAGTAGTGGGGTCTATATAAGGTGACACGAATAGGGCGCCCACTCGTGACAAGGCGGTAAAACCGGCTGGCACGGCTGGAACTCTCATTGAGGCGGCTCCTACTGCCTTATATAGCTCCTGGGCCCTGTGTAAGGCGTCATCCGCCTCATATAAGGCGTCCTACGCCTTATTCACGGCCCATTCCTGCCTGCGCGTCAGTATAAAATCTTGCTCTGCTGCTGCTGCTGCTGCTCCGCCTGAAAGAAATATCGAAATATTTAACCCCTGCTGCCGCTGCTGCGAGAAAGAAAACACGCACGCGTACAGCACAACCTTTAGTGGATTTAGGCACGATGCCCTGGTGCGGCGGGCGAACTATGCTTGATTCCAAACCGCACTCCACAGCGCCCTGACGGCCGCGAATGTCCTGGGATGTGCGGTGGCCAACTTCTTGGGTTTTGTGGAGAAGCCGACCCAGATTGCGACAACCCCATGCGGCGCGCCTGCCATGATTGCCTTGCCGCCAAGCTATCTTCCAGGGATGTCTCGGGTAAGCACAAAGCAATCAAGAGCAAGGTGGCGAGACACGGGCGACGGTGGCGCGGGACCGTGGAAGAGCGCCAGCGATGGTACTTCGACGACGTCTAGGGTTGGTGCCCGCACCAACGCTACTTGTGCTGAGCTTTCGCCACAGACCAATCTCCTGGAGAGCGCGGCGGGGGCGTACGGCAAAAGCGATGCCGCCTTCTATCTACAGAAGGGCAGGATGTCGTTCATCAAAGCGCATGCTTTCAAGCCAGTGCGACGGGCAGACACGAGGGAGTTCTGTGGGGAGGGGGATAGTACAGCAGAGTAGTGCTCTATATAGTTGGCATGTACGGCAATGTAGCATGTCTCGCGGTTTTGTCTCGATGTGTGTGTTTTCACATTAAACCGTTCCTTCCACCCGTCGACATCCAGCACAACCAGTGTCCATGTCGATTCTTCAATCCTAGAAGAGATACCCGGTACAAGTTTTGTATGCCATATCATCGTACTGGATACGACAGGCACGACATACACATTCTATGATATAGATAATCGAAAGAAGAGTGTGGCTGTGTGAAGAATGATCTCAGTTCGGAAGCAGAGAGATGTGCATCTTGAGCAGGCTCTGTCGCATGCAGCTCTAACATTACTAGAATAACACCTGGTACTCCAAGGGTACTCAGTACCATAAAAAGCTCGTGTAGACCTGCCTGCTCTGGTGTGGTCTTGCGTGCGTCGCACATCGAACGTGTTGATTGGCCTGGGTACACCAGTGCTACCGCTGGGGATGATGTACTGTACTTTTCGTCAAATCCCTACATACCTTCGCTAGTGATAAAAGTGATTTTCACGGATCTCCCTCACATCCTACCTGGGGTGCTTATTTTGGGGGACGGGACGCAACAAAAAAAAAGTACTTTCTTTCGCAAACCCACATTTTTCTTCTTTTTCAGGAACTATAATTTATCTATAATCCTCCAGCAGCGCGTACCTTCGATGTTTATTTTGGGGAGGCAACGGGAGTAACAGAAGACACTTTCGCACACCAGGCACCATGTACCATGTATTTCGTACTGCTGTACAGCAGTAGTGGGTACCTGGTATTAATTTAATATTAATATTAATGGTAGTATTTCGTCCATTTTCAATGACGTTGCAGAAGCAGCCCCATACGTACCAGGTACCTCTGCTGGCATGTCGCATTCGACGCGGGCAGCAACTGATAGCTTTGCGGGGTCAGTGAACGCGGAGCGCTCAAGCGTACGAGCAGCAGCGGTGTAGCGGTGGCAGCACGTTGCCGCCAACCAATACCTCTTTCGTCCGGCCGAGTTGGCCTGTTGGGGGGGGGGCGGGGAGGGGCGCGCTAAACATGACGCAGAGCTCGCGCAGCGCAAGAGAAAAGCTGCATCAGAACACATCACTACGAAACCATCGCTCGACGAACAACTGCTTCTCCAACTGCAAACATCCTGCTGCCAAATGTACTATAACTCTGGGACTATTTGGATAGACTCGTCTTGCTGCTGCCCGCCTTGCCTACACACGAGGAACCCTGTCCGTCTCAACTTTGCATCGACATCATGTCGGTGCCATATACCACCACAGGCGGTGCAACCGGCTGCACTGGGTGGTGTCCCCATCAAGGGCGTTGAAGCTCACCTTCTATGCTGTCCTCTCATGGTAGCACCAGGTTCCTTCAACAACGGACCGGCTGAGTGTGCGTTTTGTCCCCTAGCTAGCTCGCCTGCGATGCTCCTCCGGCAGCCTCGCAGATACGGCAGAGGCAACGCTCCACCCGTTTCTCTATCGCAGTGATGGGACCCTCCTTGCTCTATGGATAGGCTGATGGTTTCGCTCAGATGGACCTGAGCCGGCTAGCCCTCAACAGGCTACGTCGCCCGCATCTCCCATGGCTACATTCCCCTGAAAGTAACGCCTCCCACAGATGATGGAAAGCCCTCTGCTGCCCGAATAAAATTGAACCAACAGGGCTGACGAGGGGTGGTAGGGGTCAACGAGGGCTGGGCACGAGTCATTTCTCCTCAATAATCGCCTAGGAAAAATCTTGGGTCCGTAAGGAGGCAAGTTTTTGGCGCGAGAGAGCTCCCAGAGGGTAGAAGAAGTGGTCGAAGCTGGAGGATAATTGCTGCACGTTCGGCTGCTGACCACCGACCAAATCAAACACGTACATCCATTGCTGTGACCCAGTAGTAGGAGCAGCAGCAGCAGCAGCAAGAGGAACATCAGCAGTAGTAGAGTGGTCTACTTCTCAGCGTCACAAATATAAGAGCGGCTCCCTTGTCTGCCGAGCTTGTTGCTGTCCCACGCGCTGGGAGGGAGATGAAGCTGGTTTGGAGGAGATGGGCCATTTCCGCTCTCTTGGCTGTGGCCGTTGCTGCAGCTGGTGCTGCTGTGGCGGACGAGGTCGAGGAAGCCGTCAAGCCTGACCCTACTCGAGCCTACTCGTGAGTAGTCATCTCCTCTGTTTTGGTTGTTGTTGTCGTTGTTATTGTTGTTGCTGTTGTTGTTGTTGTTGTTGTTGTTGTCATTGTAATTGAGTTGTTGCTGTTGTTGTTTTTGGTGACCCTGTTGATGATCATGTCGCTGTTGTCGTTGCTATTAATACGATGAATACGAAGTGCCCTCACATTACGAAGTTCATCTGCATAGGTTACCGGAGGGTAGCAAACTGCTGTTTTAGTACCTACTACTGTACGTAAGTAAACGCACAGGGAGACAACCAGGAGTCTCCCTGCAGTCTACTTGTACAGCAGCACACGCAGGCAGGATAATCGAACCATTTGAAGCCAGCTCAGAAGCACCAGTTGTACAGCGGTACGTGCAAATGGGTAGGTCGAGGCATCCAGGCTGTTTCCTATGCCATTCGATTTTTGAGCTTTAGATATTGACCCGATCGCCTTTTCAGATATGAACTTTGCAAATCGAAACAATCTTTCTAAGATGCGGAAAAAACAGATTTATTGCGCGTGCAGAAATTCGAGCAAACGCCTAGACCAACGCCGTTGTTGTGGTCTGGCGCCGCGAAGAGGCGCGCTGGGTGCGCTGCACTGCGCGTAGGACCCAAGCATCGGAGCTAAGGTTGACGACCTCTGGTCTGGCGGCGAAGAGACGTACGGAGTGCGCTAGAGCTTTCTTGGTATTTTGTGTCTCGCAGTGTGGCTGACTGCTGCCGCTGCTGCTGCTGTACAGCAGTGTAGTCTACGGGTACGTACCCACGGAAAGGTGCGTGCCAAGTGCGTTGCTCTTGGTCTCTAGGCCCGAGCCCCCGCCAGCCGACTGTAGTCTGGCCACGGAGAGAGGCGCCGACCGAGCGTCAGGCGCGAGGCAACGTCGCTATACAGCTAGCTGTCACCATCCAACTCATCAATCGTCCTGCTGCTCTTTCTGTCGTGGAACACATCACATCATCAATTTAGAGACCATGCCATTTTTCGATTTGAAAATCTGAGGACCCAAGCCGTAGGATTTAGGCCCAATCCGACGACTTGGGTCCTCGGATTCCCAAATCGAAAAATGGCGGATAACATCTTGAATTGAGAGAGCATGCCTTCTTTCGATTTGAAAATCTGATGACCCAAGTCGTCGGGTTTTGGCCCAAAATCCGACGACTTGGGTCATCAGATTCTCCAATCGAAAAAAAATCGGTCGGATTTTGCATATTTTGGACTGCATAAGCAGGGTCGCTCATTTTTCGGATAGAAAAATACAAATGTGAAGCTCGAAATCGAAGCGCATATGGAACGACCCGAGTCGATCCTATCTGATTATACACCTGGTAGATGTATTGCCTTTTCCCGCATGCCTTGATCAATTGTTGATTCTCCTCTATAATCTCCAGCATCGATTTCCGATACTATTGTTAATAGCAACGACACGACGGGTGCTTGCCTTGAACGACGGAGGTGCGCGAAACGCAGGCGGTACCGTTGGTAGATCTGGTCGAGAGGCCGAATACCCTTGCTTTGCCGGTGTTTGGTCGTGGCCGGCCTTTCGACCTGCCGATTTTTTTTTTTTATTGTCAAAATTGCACTTGGTAGTTATAAGTTAGCCAGTCGCGTAATCTACCAGCTTGTCGTCAGCAAAATTGGTGTTACGTACCGTCCAAGAAACATGCCAACTATGTTACGGAAAACCATACATCGCCACAAGTTGCTCTACCTGGTACCTGCCTGGTGCGTAGCTGTTGCTGAGCTGTGCTCTCCACTCATTTCTGTGTTGAACCCCGCAACCGCGCTCGGCCGATGCTCTCTTTTCTGTGTTGATCCCCGATTGCGACGGGAAATATTGCGACGAGATATTGAACCGAAACGCGTTTTTTGCTCGTTTTCCATTGGCGGCGTATCCAGCGGGACCCCCTCCCCAGCCGTGGGGAGTCGGTAGATCTGGCGCCACTCGCTTCACTCGAATCCAGTATATACTGGTACAGCCCAGTTTACTGATTGCTGACGTATTCAGTATAGTATCCACTGACGGAGGCATGCAGTGCACAGCCCTACTGATGTGTTACAGCAGTCAACCCCTTTAGCACTGCATTCCTGATTTGGGCACAAACCAGTCTAATTCCAAGTGGTTTGTTCCCGAAACGGGACTGCAGTACCTAAAGGGTAAATATCGGCATGAGCTTTAGGAAACTTGAGTGAAATAAACACAGCTGAACAGTAGGATCAACTCTAAATCATATTCAAATAGTGAGATCGAGGTCGAAAAAAAGACCTTCGTTCAGCCTGGACGCCAATATTTGACGGTTCTTAACACGGGCCGCCCACCATAGCTGACTGCAACAGGAGTGTCATTCATGTATAGCAGGTGCAAGGTTCCCCTCTGGGACGTGCCTAGGGGAGTGGCGTAGCAACGTGTTGTACGCCATTCAGCATGCGATGCTGTACTATGCGCAAAGGTGTGATATGATGATACAGTACCACATTCGTGAAATATCTGCGTGCCACTACTCATGTGGTGATGACAATACAGACATGCGCCTGTTGGGCCCTTACAGGACTGCACTTGCATTTTCGGGGACAGAACACACATGAAAACAGTGTGGAACTGTTGATATTGACTCGTGATGTGGAGGACAGGTCTTGGGAAAGGTTCGTAGAACGGTCATCGCACGTGTACCCATGGAAGATGCATCAGCAGTAGCTTCACATCTGAGAATATTTCCGAGAACCGGAGAACTTGGCTCAATAACCCGAGCCTCCTTGAAGTCTAGACGGGCCTTGTTTGCTCGTCCGAACCTCACTCAACCTCTCTCTGCTCCACGCTGGTAGCCCGAAATCGGTTTTGTATGTTTGCTTCATGATCCTGCCAAACCCTACTCTATCTGGTATCATGTTTGTAAGTACCGTACTGTATGCCATTGCATGTCTTTGTTGTGGCGCTCGCGGCGAGGAAGGTCTCTCCCGCAAAGAACTGAGGACTGCTGACGAAAGCAAAATAGGGTTGGAATCTCTCCACGCGTGACGCACGGCACACACCGCACACGCGCGCGGCTGCGCTGTAGCGATATGTGCTCTGGGCATGTCGTTGGTCGTCTACCTGGTACCTGGTACATGTCTTGACTGCTGTGTGCTCGTGAAAAGGCTAAAAGCTGACGACATTTTACCGATATGTACGTACAAAGTAAGACCCCTCCTATCGAAACCAGGGAAATCGTCTTATCCGCCTCCCGTCGAGAAAAGCAAGCAGCGCCCGCCACGCTCTTCACACTGCATAGATCGCGCCCGGACCTCGACCGATGTGTCGGGCGGGCTTGCCGTGGCGGGTGGGTACTTATCGTTTTGCCGAGAAGTGCCCGTACAAAATTAAAAGTTGAACCAAAATACGTTTTTTTTCACAAACACAAGGACCCATCTGAACGGGGAGCCGTAGGTGGAGACGAAAAATTGATTTCACCGAATTTAATTCATTTTCGAAAAAAAGAAGCATGTACGAGTCCAATGGGGGAACGGCGTACTACTAGTAGTTGTCAATAAAAAAAGAATTCGGTATAATTTTTATTTCCAATTAAAGCTCCCCTTTTGAGGTGGGCCCTAACTAATATACGAAGTATTAATATAAACACATTACTACCTGTTGAAAGCGCCCGGCCAGCACCCACCCAGCGCCGACCTGTCGCAGCGGTTTAGCAGGCACTTCTGTCTGTTCCGTCGCTTGGGCTGACGGGCCAAGTAACCTTCGCCGTATCGCCGAGATATAGGTGTCCTCCCACCGTGTGAGCTTGGTGTCACCGCAAGTAGCTCGTACGACTATTATGGAGGGAAAGGCAAACATATAGGCCAAGGGCAGTAGACATCGCCTGGAACGTATCCCGCACCATATGGGGTGCACATGCGAAACAACTACCTGCCCATCGAGTTGGTCGCGCACAAGACGTGATATTGTTTTTTATTCTTCCAGCGGTACCTCTCTCGTTATACGACGCCAACCATGACACTCCCTCCCTCCCTCCCTCCCTCTCTCTCTACCCTCATCCGAATTTCCCATTTTGTTTCTCCTGCTGTCCTGACCTGTCCTCGTTTGTTTCTTTGCGCGCTTTATGAACAACCCATTTTTTTCGGATGCCATTGCCGCTTCGACCGCCCCTTCCCCCAATGCAGCCACTTCGTCCAGGCGAATGCCTACTACACCAACCAGGAGCTCGAGAAGTGAGGAGGCATGTTTCTTGCTTGTTCGTTTGTTCATGTTTATTTGTTCCTATTTGTTTGTTCGTTTCGTTTCACTTGTTTGAGTTTCCCCCGGTTGTTCTTCTGTTGCGTTTTTGTTTTTGTTTTTCTCGTACTTTCATATTTTGTGATTGTGCTCGTTCTTTTTTATTATTACTTTGCTTCTCGCCCTTTTGATATGCTCCCTGTACAACAGTAGTGCTCATCAAAAGGCAGGACTGTGGTTCGTCTGTTTTTTTCCTAGCGCTTTTTGGTTCTCTCTTTTTTATGTTCTTTTTTATTTTTCGACTGCGGGGCAGGTTTTATTCAGAAAGGGCTGCGTTTTCTTTTCTTACCACACGGGTGATGGGATACCACACCGTCTGGGGTGAGTTTCCGCGTTGATTCTTGTCCAAACGACGAGGATGGATGCCTTGCGAAAGATCTATGATCGAGATGTATCTCTCCACAGACGCCGTCTCTCACGGGGCGTCTTTTGTACTCTCCCCATTTCCCAGAATATTCTCGGAAACTTGCTGTCCGAGGGGGTGTGTCGTCTGAATCCCCGTGTGATCCGGTACACCACCACCCCGTCTCTCAATATAGTGAGCCTTTGTAGACTAACATTCAGACAAAACTGCCCCTCTGGTAAGAGATAGATTTGAACCTTTTGTACTATTGATAGCACTGCGAATCCGTTGTTATTGTCGTCGTCGCCACCGTGAAACCGCCAGACTCTCCCCACTTCCCAGAATATTTCTCGGAAACTTGCTGTCCGAGGGGGTGTGTCAATCTGTATGACCTGTGTGATCCGGTGTACCACTCTGTCTCTGACACCCCCCTTTCCGTTTCCGTCGAGGGAGCAAAAGCAGCCGAATGTAGATGGATGTACACACAACGGCAGGAATCGTGAAAGGCTCTAACCTATGACGGGGGGGCATAGTAAATGGGACCAGATGTTGTTAGTAAAAATAGCGAAAGATATTGGTTTTGGAGTGTACCGTAGGTCCTATTTACTATGGCCGCCCCGTAATAGCACATTGGTGAGTGGGTACCCCGATTTAAGAGCCCCCCGCCGTGACAAGCCAAAACAGTTTTTTTCTAAACCACGCAGCGCTTCTCATCTGTAGTGGGTAGTAGTAGTGAGTACACAGCTTCTGCTCTTGGGGTAGGAGGTTTTGATCTGACTGCTCTTGAATCGCGAGTTTTCTTATCTTGGCCGCTCTTGCATCGAGGTACCAGCCGTATTCAATGCTCTTTTTTACGAGGTATTACGGAGGGGGGCATAGTAGACAGGACCTACGGTTCACACTGAAACCTTCATATTCGCTTTTTTTTCCCAACAATATTTAGTGCTGTTCACGATGGTCCCCCGTAAAACAGTAAGTAACAGGGTGGGCCCGCCAGTAAGAAACGCCTCAACCTTTTTAGGACTACAGTCTCGTGTAGGGGACAGACAGGCTACTATTTTAAGCTGAGGGTATAAAACCCTGTTGTGATGAGGCGTTATTTAGGTAAGGAAATAAGAAGACCAGGACACTGTAGCATTCGCTAGGAAGTCGCGCTGCCCAAGGGTTTCGTGTAATATGATGAGACTTTTTTTTGGTAGGCAGATAACAGTCGCACCCGTGGGCTTGCGTTGCTGCCGTCGTCAGCTTGTGTGCGCTTGAAGGAGGCATGGGCGGGAAAACTGAATATGAAGGTTTTTTTCGGAGATGATTACATGTCGTCGACTCTGTTCGCTGGCGGAAGCCACGAGGATAAGGCATTCCCTGTAAACACGGCGGCTGGCCTGCCCACTCCCTCTGACAGACAACTTCAACATAAAAAAAGTGGCAACTGTTTGCTCACACTAACTTTTGTAGGCAGTGATCGCGAACGGACCTATTTATTTGATGTGCCGCTGATAGGGCTGTGGAAGAGTACCAGACGGCCCTGAAGTACGATCCTCTCCATGCGGACACCATGTGCAACCTCGGCAGCGCTCTCCAGGACCTCGGGGACTACACACTCTCCAGGTACGATGCTTCCGAGTGGCAGTATTACACCAACCATCCCATAACCCGGACATATCGATAGATCATGATATATCTGTCTACAAATAGATCATCTAGTTCTTCACCTGCCGTCGTGAGCGAGCGGTTGTGCAAGGATTTGCCTTCTAGGGCAGATCCAATCCGGGGAAAACGTGTTAGATTGCGCATAGGAGACGGACCCCACCCTGACAACATGAGCTAGATCATACAGAAGATACAGACCATACAGATGATGCAGATCGTACAGATAATGCATATCACGAATAGGCAATATATCTGCATGGAAACATCTTGATCACGACGTGGGGATCGATGATCTGTACGTGTAACAGATCAGGGGACGGCACCTATGACCAGGGCTTGTCCAGGAGATCGCCGTGGGTGAAGAAAAAAAATCCCACGAGTTGAGCTGGAAAGCTAAAAGTGCGATGATGAAAAATAACACAACAAGTAAAAGATGACCTGCCGGAGGTGCGGGCCAACCAGAGGATCTATCAGAGGTGACACACCACTCCCGTGGAGACCCAGGGTGACCTGTACCGTGCGGGGGCTCGCTTCTGCGAGCTGAGCTGGAACACGCCGCTCTGTCCCTGCGGCAGAAGGAACGTTTTTTTTTCATTTCCATTAGTGCTGCAGTCCCGATGTGGAGGCAAACCACTCTAATTCCAAGTGCCTTGTCCCCGAAGCGGGACTGCCGTACCAGAAGGTCCATAGTTGCGGTGAGAGTGAGTGGAGTGTGCGCGTCATCCCACGAGAGTGTTGACGAGGAAGAACAGCTGGAGCGCACTGTAAGCGTGGTGATATAGGGGGCAAAAAAAAAACTATCTGAAGAAAACACGGCTGGATCGTAAGGGCCCATCTTAATGGGGAACTCTATTGATAGTTGGAAATCATATTATATGCCGTTTTTTTTATTGACAGCTACAGTACGTCGTTCCCCTATAGGACCCACACGCGTTTTTTTCCCCGGAATCAAATTAAAATTCATCGAAATTATTTTTTTGATTTCCGACTAAAGCTCCTCGTTAAGATGGGACCTAAGCGCGAGGATAGGAAAAAAACCCGATATAAAAACATAGCTGGAAACGTAAAACGTGGTGATTGAGAAAAAACGAAGAAGCAAAAAGCAAAAATACAGAAATAGTGTAGTAAATAGTAGTAGGGATATGCTTCACGCAGGCGCTCTCTCAGAGCTCTCGGTTTCAGGCATGGCTTCAGCTTTTTTTCTTTTTTTTTCAGGATGAGGACCTTCTTTCTCTCGGGGTCGCTCTTTCCTCGTCATGCAGAATCGTGCTCGCTTACCCTGACTCCGACGAGGGGTGAGCCTTGGCCGTCCCCTCGGCGGAGCTTGTTTTTTCTCACATTTTTGGTGACACCTCCATTTAGGACTGCAATCCCGTTTTGGAGACAAACTACTTGAAAATAGAGTGGGTCGTCCCCCAAAACTGATCTGCAGTCCTAATAAGGTTAAGGATCCGCTTCTTTTTTTTCGTCGGACCCTCTGGATGGTATTGCCTCAGTATCACTATAATATCTTGGGGAGATCAGTCTGCTATACTTCCACGTATTCATTTTCGTTGCTGACCGCCAAGGGCGTGTGGTTTTGCCACCCACCCTCCGTGGATGTGTCTCTGCACCATCACAGAGTTGAAGTACGAGCTCTTCCTACTGCGGGGCTTATACCATATTCCATGCTGTTGCATGGAGCTTTCGTACTATGCGAGAGTTTATATACACCAGCACGTGCACTGACCGTGAATTATAAGCTACGCTTGACGTTGTATTCAAATTCCAATCGGTTGCTATATTTACAGCCAGAGTAGTACTCACGGGCGCCACCGACGGTTGGCTGCTGCATGCATGCCGTATGTAGTGTTGCGGAGGACCCTATTTAATGGGACCAACGGCATACATGATTACCTATATATTTCGCTATTTTTACGAACAATATTTGGTCCTATTTGCTACAGTATGCCCCGTAATAGTACCACTACTGTATTGATACCAAGATCCGTTTAGCCTGTCTAGCTGTAGTTTAGGTATTGTACCATATGACTATCAATAGCACGCACCATTCGCATGTATGCTGCTGCTGCTGCTATCTGAATACTGTAGGCTAAAAAGGATGTTGGTTCATATCAACCAGTGCTTTTTTTCCTCTTGACTGACTGACCCGAAGAGGTTTTTTCTTTGATGGAACCCTGGGCAGCACTATTAATACCTGGTACAGGCATGCGCGGAGCCGCAGGGGGGCGTCAGTCTGCCGTCGCGAAGCCCCCCCCCCGTATGTATGTATATATATATATATATATATTATACCTGGTACATCATATTGCCATCATTAATATTACGAGGGATCATAGTAAATAGGATCAATTATTGTTTGTTAAAATAGGTAAATATATAATTTGTTGTGTTTACCCTATTTTTATAGGTCCTATTTACTATTAATACGATCCCCCGCAATGGGTGAATTACGACATATGGTAGGTGCAGTATGTACTATTAATAGAGTAAGATGACCTATACCGGGTAATAATGAACGAAATCTCAACAAAAAAAGTATCTATATATTGCATTTACAAGTTACTCCTTCGGAGTGGCATGAGCGTAGCGTGTGAGAAGACTCTTGTCGAAATACGTGTTCGGTTACTAATGGGGAGGTTTGAGGTATTCCATCAATCGCAGTCATGTCATGTGCTGCAAATGGGGCAATAGCTCAAATGTACCTACTGTACTAACACCCATAATAGTATGGACTCGCATGAGGAAAATAGGAGTGCAAAATGCAGATTAAGATAAGGGTGACGCAAGAGAGCACTCCTAATGACCGAAAAAGCAGGTAGTATTCATGCCGTACAGCAGTTAGTTGTTATGGGACGTGAAGGCGACATGAGCGTGATATATATGCAACTATTAAGACGACAGTGAGCACTTCTTCAACGAACCGGAGCAACCGTAGACACACGTCCTGCGTCACCTTACGGTTGTAAAGCAATCGGAAACCTTTGGCGAACAACAAAAACAACTACGACAGTAATTCCTCATGGAAAATCGTCCTCAACGAAGCGTAGCAGTGAGCCCAGGGACGGCATGAAACGGGAAAAAAAAACTCGAAGCGACGGGAGCAGTGGTATAAATTTCCTCGCAAACGCGGGTGACACTACTAAAGAACGGAAGCAACACCCGGGCAAATACTCAAGGTAGATGAAAAAAACAGGATCCTTCGCAAAACAGCGAAGGTCCACAGCACCCAAAGAGGATGCAGCAAAATCAGTCAGACCTTGGCACACGTCAAGGCGCTATAGCCTGATGAAGGCGATACAACACCTAGCACTCTTCTTGGGTGGAGGAAACCCCAAAAAGAATAAAGAAGCATTCCGCTCCCCATGCTTGAGGTAAAAGCACACGCTGGCAGACATGCAAGTACACCAGGGTGTTACACTATTTGGATTGTGGCGTCGCATGGTCATGGTAACACCCGTGGCGTTCCATGGCCTCCCCACGGCATCCCATGGTGTGGCAAAGCATTTCATGGTACGTGCTGTGGCATGCCACGGCTGGTTCCATGGCAACACCCGCGGCAACCTCCACGGTTCTCCATGGCCCCTTACGGAATGTCATGGCAACCCCCACGGCACCCCAATGTTCCCGGCTCCTAGGTCGGGGTAGGGGTTGGTGATAAACCGTGGAAGATGCCGGGGTAGGTTTTGCCGCGGGTGGTGCCACGGTATGCCGCGGCATTTCTTCAAAAATGACATTAATGTGCATGCCTCAAAGTACACGCTATTTTCTCAAAATATTGAAATATTAAGGACGCAGGCGCACGCCGCAACGAAACAGCCGCGAACACCTCTTACTTAATACCCCAGGCGCAGATGAAAGGCAGATCAGCTGTGTATGGTACTTTACCGGAAGAACACGATAGACACGATAACAGACTGTTAAAGTACCAAGACCTATTCCGAGTCCAGACCGAGCAGACCGACCGGCACAGCCTTGCGTATGGTGGCGCTTTTCTCCAGCTCCACCCGAGCCTTTGCGCCGAACTTCGCGTGGCGTTCGTCCTGAACTTGCCTGACCTGGGCGATGAAGAGCTTCCTGGAGCGCTTGGAGCACGAGAAGTGCAGGGCGGTCTTGCACAGGCCGATCATGATATCGTCGTCCTTAAGGGTTCCTTTGCAGGAGGCACAATCCTTCCCGACCCGCAAGAAAAGATTATAGACATCAAACCGACACCACAGGAAAGACACGTAAGACGTGTTTGTTACAAATATTTCAGTTGGTAGGAGTTCAGTTGGCGAAGGCTTGAAAAACACAGTCTGAGAGAAACGCGTTGGCGCGCGCTGTAGAGACAGGAAGCATAAAATAAGGTGAACAAGAATGGGATACGATGAAATCATGTTAGAGAACACTTACGTCGTTTTCCGCGGCAGAGATGGCAACAGCAGAGTTGGAGGGGCAGCCCGAGACAACGTCCTCGATATATATATTTTTTCGGGTAAATATCGAAAAAAACTTGGAAACAGCCCTCGTTAAGATCGACATTCACCGACAGTTTCAAAAATGGGCACTGATGTGCGTTGTACAGGGATAAAGAATGGAAGGTAAATAGGAATGTGGAGGAAGGAACGACAACCACCACAGCAGCGGCAATGATGGCGGCGGTAAACATAAGTGGCGGCAGTTGTAGAGGCAGTACTGACATCATAACAAAATAGGCGCAGTAGACTTCGAAGTATAAGAGAGCAGAATAACAAAAATCATATGAGAAGAGCAGCAACAGCATAATATCATGGGAACGTGTTATTAAAAAGGGTACTGAACGCATGTCTGTCATCATGTTTAAACAACAACAACAACAACATCAGCGGTGGTAGAGAAGTGTCTCGGCGTGGAAAGAAACGCTGGATGTAAACAACAACGGCAACTGTTCGTAAAAAGTAAAAACTTGGTTATAGTGTGCAACAAAACAACAATGGCAGCAGCAGATATATCTAGGAAATTTCATCATTTCTACCTGCGTTATAGTGCTGAGAGTCGACAGCGTGCGGGAACAGCAACAACGACAACAACAGCACAACAGCATGGATAACAGCAGCAGCAGCAGTGGCTGTAGACACTGACTCAAAGCTGTCTACAACAGCAAGAACGCGAACGACGACTACGTAAACAACCAAAGTAGCATCAGGGACGGTAGGCGCGCGGGGTTACAGCAGCAGGAAAAGGAGCAGCAGCAGCAGCAGCAGCAATATGCTGCGCCACCGACTCGTGTTCTCCCGTGCGGGAACAGCAACAACGCCACAAACAACAACAGCAGCAGCGGCGGTAGACACCAACTACAGCAACAACGCGAACGAGGAATACGTACACATCAAGAGCAGCATCAGGGGCGGTAGACGCGCGGGGTTATAGTAGCAGGGAAAGAAGCAGCAGCAGCAGCAGCAGCGGGGTGCACCACCAGTTGTGTTATCGTATATACAAACATAAATTGCAATCACAGTAAGTGTGGAAAAAACTCAGCAACAGCAGCCGCGGCGGTAGACGAAGGGAGCAAACAACGACAACAACAACACAAACAGAGAAGCACAGAACACAACTCACCGCCACCCCTTTTCTCGAGCGTGAAGGACACGGTGCCGACGTCGGAAGGTCTGGCGCAGAATTTGCAGTGTTTGGGCCACTTCAAGATTAGGCCCCTGTCGGGGCAGGTGTCGCGCTTGCAGGTCGAAAAATCGAACTTGCCTCCAAAGTTCTGTCTCCACAGCTGGCAGATGCAGCGGTTGCACTTTACAGCGGAATTGGGCACTGACTTCGACGGGGGGATTCTCTTCGAAACCGACTTCCAAGGTCCGCCATAAGAGGGCGGGACAGAGGAGTCTTTGAGGAGTCCTCGGAGGTGTATTGAAGACAGCACTTCTAGCTGCAGCAGCAACTGTTACAGGTACCGTCCAGTCTGTAGAATCAGCACCACCAGGAGCAGGCCGTGCCGTCTTCCGGGCAGGAGCAGCACTACTATAGCAGGAGGCGCACCAGCAGAAGCAGCACCAGCAAAAGCAGCACCAGCTGGAGCAACACCAGTAGGGGGCTCAGCGGTATACGAAGACGCAGCACCAGCGTGACGCACGTCGTAAGCTGTCTACATGACATTGTGTCCACGCACGCAAGAGAACCAACGACCCGCGTCGTATGTCGTCTCCTAGCCGGTCTCTTCACGCCGAAGGAACGGAGATCATCGTTTTATTGGCCAGAAAACTGGTAGCCCTGTTGAATCTGTTGCCGAAAAAAAGATTGAAGTCCCTCTACTCGCGAATAGTTCAAAGCTCTAGCGTACCAGGGTTGGCAATCTTGCGAAAGTCTGCCAAAACGCCCTCACAGTGACCGTCCAGAGCAAACGAGTTCATTGTTGTTTTTAGGGCTTTTGCCAAAATCAGGTATACCTGGCTACTTTTCAGCCAAAATCAGTTACAGTCTAAAAACAAGTATAAAATACACCCCAAAAGCCTTGCCATTGGCCAGCCTGAGATCGTAACTGATTTTGGCACGAAAAGGCCAAGCTACAACTGTTTTTCCTACTCTGTCCAGCTTTAAACTGATTTTGGCCAACTTTGAACCAATCAGAGAGGCCATACGTATAACGTTTCTTCTCTTCGTATGCATCTGCCCTTCATCGATTGAATTTCTTCTGTATTACCGTATGAGCTCTACTCGTACGTCGTGCGTAAAAGTACGTATTTATTTGTACATGCATATAAACATGCCTACCTGTACGCTGTTTTCACTTTTTCCGTTCCTTCGGGTTGTGCGATGTGCTCCAGTTATTCGATTCTCGTAGTTGTTGTGCTGTGTACTCTGTTGTTTTTTACATTATAGTCACAACAGTCTTCTAGCACAATGACCTTTTCTGCACCCCCCCGCGTCGAGGTGGACTCAGGTGTGGTACGGCAAGATAATTTCGTGCCGAGCAGGCGCTTCCGCGAGGACGGTCTAGAAGATTTAAAGCTATCAATGAGGGGGGGGGAGGGGGGGGGTGTACTCGATAGGAGATATGTACTCGATCTCATGCATGGCCGTAGTCGTATGACCATAGACCC
>JBBMHQ010010338.1:0-18115 GCA_037834295.1 Postelsia palmaeformis
TCGTATGACCACCAGTAGACCGTCGTAGGTTCAGATGGACTCCGGCCCACCCCGAGGTCGGGGCAGGCCGAGAGAGACAGGCGAAATTCGACGTTAGTCGACGAGAGGAGAAAAAGCTGAATGGAGTCCTCCCTAGGCCCCGTTCCATATGTTCAGGCACAAAGAATTACCAGGTGCATGAGAGTTGTCTGTTGGAACCTAAAAAGCGAAGCGCATCCCATCTGGCTTTCCGGCAAAGGGAGCAAAACGTACCACATAGTTTTTTTGGGCAAAACAAGGGAAAAATAAAACATACTCATAATTCGCGTAGTGGGGCGTTGCGGGGACAGCAATACGTTGCCGACCCAGCCGCGCAAGACGCCCAGCCGCGTCATTAAGTCGGAAACCACACGCCAAACACATGTATAAATAACATCACAATTTGTTGAGTCATACTATACGTAGCAAACGACTCAGCGGTTGGTTTCTGCGCACATAATGCCCGAATACACACTCCGCCTCCGAATTACATGCTGTTCAAACAACCCTGTGAGTAAGAGCGTAGTCTCGTGATATCAATTTTGGGGACTAATTACTTCAAATTTGACTGATTCGTCTCCATATATATTGTTTGACTGCGGCTCTAGAAGAGCTAAACACCGTGCAATCAACCGTACTCAATCGTAGTCTGTCATTTATTTACCCTGGTAAGATTTCAGCGTGTTCCGCCCTTTTTGCCCAAGATCGACCAAGAAAAAAATGACCGGTGCACCTTAATCTGTGACCTTATTTTCCTGGTGAAAAGAGACCATAAACTGGTGCCGCCATAGTTCCATAGTTGGCTTGTTTCCATGTTTGCATTTATGCGTGCCATTCCGAAACAATGGGCGCACCGAAATAAAAACCATCAAATGCGTCAGGCCTGTGGATATGCACACCTACTATTTAACTGAATAAGGGAACACCGGATAACTGAGGCTTTGGGAAACTCAGTAGGAGGCCCATCTACACGCGAGTGCAAACTATGCCAGTACTTTCCTACCGCAGTCACAGGTATGAGTAGCACTCCCCCCATACTCGCGGGCGAGTGTAACTCCCCAATACTCGCCGCCAGTGGATGAGGCTCGATACTTGTACTGTGGTGTTGCATTTTACCGAAACACACATACATACATGTATATATATACTGGAGTATAAGATATCTATATACAAATAGTAGATGGTGTGATCGTTTTTTCAAGGCACACAAAAACCCACTTATTCTCCTTATTTTTCCAGCTTGTTCTTTCCAAGTGTCTGCCACATCCCCTGCGGAGGAGTTCGCGACAGTTTGTTTTTCCTACATATATATGTATTCATGTTTTTTCCCTTCCGATTCCCCTTCTTTGTTTTCGTATTTTTCTTCGCTCTCTTTCGTTTTCCTATTTCTTCACAGAATTTGTATAAAAAAGTATTTCGTGCCCGTCGTATTCAGTATGATGAACATTGTTTTTTTCCCATCCTCTTTTTTTTCCAGCTTGTCACTTGGCCTGCGGGCGAGGGGGGGGCACGACAGTTTGTTTCTCCTATTGTTGTTTTTTCTTGCATACCTAGTATGTGGCAACGTAGTATCTCTGTGGTGTAGCTTTGTGACCACATAACTTGTGTCTGTTCTATTAATAGGATTGAAGAATCGGCACGGACACTGGGTGTGCTGGATGTCGTCGGGTAGGCATGACCGTTTGATGTGAAGAACAGGCACACACGATGAATGTTCCTTCGGCCGGTGATACCGATAACGGGCAAACTTGAACCTAAACAATTATTTTGTATGGCATTTAGAACACGATAGTACCGTCAATACAAAATAGAAAGTAAAAACACTTGGTGAGTACGTGGGAATTTTTCCCTTCAGATGTGGCGTCGGCGAGATCTTGTTGGTCGCGAGCGCTCTGAGGGATACAGCTCTACAGCTCTACAGCTCTACAGCTCTACAGCTTATTAATAGTAGTACCTGGTACTACGCAGCAAGGGTGCGAGCCATAGATACTGAGATATGGAGATCATAAACCTGCCAAGCGTGGTTCGTTCAATTGTAGGTCCTATAACGTATCAAACCAGCGAGGTGACAGTTTAAACCCGGGCGAAATATTCCGGTGAAACTGGTTCTTGGTTTTCGAGAGTACCGCGTACCGCTCTTTACCGTCTGCGACGTATCGATTTAGTTTCAGTTTATGTTCGAACATTCTATCCGGTCCCCGACTCTAGTCAGGCCCTCCTATTCTTCTTACCACCAAAATGCCTTCCAAGGCACGACCCCTGCGCAGTGTGAGCAGGGGGGAAGTAGAAAACAAGAGCGGATGCAATAAATGGGGAGAGCTGAGCGAAAAGAAAGCACTGCAGGGATTGTGCAGGGTTGCATGCTCCCTGGTATTTGTACAAACATGCATTTTGCTCTATTAATACTTTGCCCAGCTTCGTACAGTACAAGTTGGGCATAAGCCAAGTAAAAAAACATGCACCCGCGGTGTATAAACCCAGATAAAACCGCGAAACCATGTTTGTTTTCGCTTGAGCTTTGAGCGGGTGGCCTTTAAGATCTGAATTGTTTCAGTTCCTTCAAGAATAAATGTAGGTGCTACGGGCTCCACGTGGACTTGCAGACAGTCCCCAGGCTTTGTTTTTTTTGCCGCGGTCGGCGCGATCGGAGTGATGTCCTGACGCCCCCTCTTTGTTGCCAGATTTGAAGCATGTCGACTCTCTCGGCCTTTCTGGCGGAAACGCCTGCTCGGAATGAAATGATTTTGCAGTACCAAACCTGAAACCAACCCAACGCGGGGTGGGGTAGACGAACTGCCACCTGTCTGTGTGCACCGTGTGTGTTCTTTACACTATTCCGCTCTTTCTACCCGAGGGCATCCAGCACAACCAGGGTCCGTGCCGATTCTCTTATCCCAGAAGAGATTAAACTTTATGGGGTCACAAAAGGCTACGTCACAGAGATACTACGTTGCCACGTATGTAGTAAGCGCAGCAGTACTGGGCAATGCAATGCCATGTCATCATACTGGATACAGTATACAAAAGTCACGACATATGCAATTGATGACATAGAGAAACGAAAGGAACCTGAGTAAAACCAAAGATAAAGAAGACACATCGAAAGAGAAAAAAATGAAGGGCGAAAATAGACGATGTCGTGCCCCCCCCCTCAGGCATTGTGGCGAAGGCTTAGAAAGAACGTTGAAAAAAAAAAGAAACAAAGTACCACCACTACTTGTAAACAACGCAGGGCAAATAATCGAGGGAACGTAACAGGCAAACCGAAGCACGAATCACCTTCCAAATAGCGGCAGCAGTTTGTTTATGGTACGAGTAACACAGCCAGGGTCTCCCTCCTAGTCCGCCTGGCACCTCGCTACCCTGACTGCCGTCTCCGTCCTGCGTTCGTCGACTATACCCAGCCCCTTGCCGTCAGACAATACGAAATAACCAAAGAAGGCTCGCCATCCACCTTCGTCACACGACATCTTCGATACGGCTTACCAATCTCGTAAAGGATGAGCAACAAAAAATGAAGAATACAGAGAACTAGCGCAATAAAAAAACAGAAAAGAAAAAAAAAGAGAAGACAAACAAAGAACACGTTCGAACCAGCTGTACCAGTTGGTGTCACGAGTATTCAGAATATAATAATGTTCTACTCCCCAGTCGGCCTGGTGCCTTGCTACCATGTCTACCATTTTCTTTCTACTTTCGTCCACCGCAGTTTCCCTTTTACTCCTTCTGTTCCCCTCCCTCTCCGCGTTCCTTAGTCGGGATCTTTGCCGCTCCTCCTGTCGCCCCCCCTCCCTCCAATCTCTCGGACATAACTCACGGGGATGCGCGGCATTGCCTACTTAGCTCAGTCTCAGCCTCGTGCCACCTCACTATGAACCGTCCGGCTGCTTCAAGGATCCCCCGTTGCCACTTGCCCGCCTTGTTCGCTGCAGTGGACCACCCCGCGGTCTCAACTCCAAACACCAAGGGGGCAAGTTCCGTTGACCCTTCGGTCGCTCGAGACTGCTTAAGGTCTTCGACTATGCATCTATGCGAAGTTTTCAATTGTCCGCCTGGTCTCGGGTTCTTCCCATCAGCTATCGTCGTAAACACTACCCGACTGCGTAATCTCTCCTTGCTTTGCCGTGTCACGTCCCTCTCAAAGGAAAGCCACCGTTTACGGATGGTCGTTTCAATGCTCTCGCAACGCGTCATCTTGAGGGCCTTCGCGTACGAGAGGCTGGCATGGTCAGTACGAAGTAGGCGCTGGGAGCCAATGACTCGCAACAGGACTTGGTGGTGAGCCGTTCGAAGCTTGGCAAAGTGTTCCGCCCTGAGGGTCCACGTCACACACCCGTACAGCAGGGTCTCAATCACCTCGGCCTCCAGCATTCGGACTCTCAGGCGAATGGGGGCGGTCGTCCTGCAACTCCGGGCCGAACCGTTTGAGGCATGCTCGCATGATGAGACGGATCCGTCGGTCGATTTCGAACGAAAGGTCAGCGTTTTTGTGGATGATGCTTGTATATCGGCCCTGGTGCTTCGATGGCGCGCGGTGTTGCGAGGGTTGTCTGGTCTGGTGTTTGTAGAAGAATTGTCTTCGTCTTCTTGTCCGACGCCGTGAGGCCTGCTGCCTCGAAGACAGTCACACAATGACTGCCATCATTTTCGCGTTCCCTTCAGCCGACTCCGAGGCATTTTCTGCGTCATCGGCGTGCAGCATTCCCATAAAGCCTTTCGCACGCACGCCAACCGATCCTGCTTCTCCGTTCGAACTACTCCAGCATCACTGAGTTGCCCCAAATCCCTCACGATGACTTCGTCTTGGCTGAAGCGTACTAGTACGACGTGTAACGCAGCAGCGAATAATACACTGAGCAGTGAAGGTAATACCACACAGCCTTGCCGCAGCCCCTGTGTGACATCAAACTATTCCGAGTGCTCGCCGTCATCAGTACGCACGCAAGCCCGCATACCACCGTGAAAATCACGGACAATCATCAGCATCTTGATTTGTACGCCAAAGCGTGTGAGTACCCCCCACATCAGCTTTCGGTCGACAGAGTCGTACGCTTTCTGCAGATCGATGAAGCAAATGTACAGGGGGGTTTTCCGCGGTCGTCCGAGCTCTTGCGACCAGCACACGATCAACAGCATATAAATCATTGATCGCGTGGAGTGGAGGCCGCACTGTTCCTCCGGGAGTACTTCCTCGGTCTCGCAGTAGTTGCTGTGGCGGGACGCGACGGTTATCAGCATACTTTCGCCTACGTGGGCAACAAGCACAATTCTTCTGTTGTTGCAGTCAGTTCGGTTCTTCTTTTGTGAAGGATCTTGATAATCGCATATTGCCATTCTTCTCCTGTTTCCTGTTGCCCAAACACCAACAAGGATGTTGTGAAAGCACTGGGCGAATGCGGTGTGTGGTCAATTCTCAGGAATTTGGTCGGGAGACCATCTGGTTCGGCAACTTTCCAATATGACATCCCCTTGAGTGCTTTCATCATCTCGTCCATGGATGGTATATCTTCAGGCGGTAGTTTTCAACGATCGCGGTGGTAAGAGGCCGATGATTGTGGGATCGATTTTCAGCGATTTCGTGTTCAAGGGTCTGTGGCAATATCCTGCCCATCGTTCACGAATTCGCACCTTATCCCGTGAGAGCGTCATCCCTCATGAATCGTTTGCTCCTCGCTCTTGACCTTTCCAACCCTACCGTACTCTTGAGGTGCTTGTAAGAGCCTCTCTCGTACTTTTTTGCTTTGAGTCGTTCGGTTTCGGCAAGGTACGTTTCGAAGTACGCATGCTGTCCTTCGGCAATCATCTCCTGCAGGTTCGCAGTGTCGTCCACGCGGTTCTATCCCCAGGGTGGGCACGCAATAATTGCCGTACAATCCTCCCTCGCTGCCCATGCTGATAACGATGCGGCCAAGGTGTTGACAGACTCACACTATTCATATCTGCGGTGGCGACGTGGAGGGCAGGGTACCTCTTTTTCGACCGCATCAATAATCGCAGCCTTATTGAAAAACTCAACCACACCAGGCGTATTACGGGGCTGGAGAAGCTGGTTGAGAGTGGAAGTGACCCCGGCGACTACTCGTCCACTACACGTTTCATCGGACATAAAAAGCTGCCTGTCGGACTCTCGGGGCGTTTAGCCCGTCTACGGATTAGTCTGTTGGGCGAAAAGTAACCACACAACAGTCGGACTTTGATATACAAGGTATTGTGGTCTGAGTCAGCCTTAGCCGAGGTAGAAGGCTGTGAGACGACTTCAACATCTTGCACTCTAGGTCGATGGGCTTGACGGGTTAAGATGTTGGAGTCGATCCTCTTACGGTCGTTCGGGTGCGGTAATATGGCTCCTGTGGCCGGAGAAAACAGCGGAGCTAACTTCACAACAACTAAATGGAGTGTACATTGTACATCCCAACATACAAAGTGTGGCGTCAGCGTAAGTATGTAGACCTGAATATAGGTACGTACGAATGCTGTTCACCTGTGCATACGAGTGCAACCAAGGGACCGGGAAACGTAATAACGCGTATTTCCGTGATTGACTGAAAACCAGGCAAAAACAATGAAAAGCTCTGACGGTACGTATGTACAATGAAGAAAGCAAACCAATCTACAGTAGTAAGTGTCAAAAGGGTCTTTCTTATCGGTGAGCTTTCTCGCATAATGCCAATATTGTTTCGCGCAATTTTTCCAAGCTTAACTTTTTCCTGATACATATATTTTTCAGTAAATAAGTACATATATATATTCAAATCATCACTTTTAATTTCCAGCCTAACTCCTAGGAGATTTTATCCTCGACGACCTTCTGGACAAGCCGTGGTCACAGGTGTCTACCCTCCTCCCCCCGGCACGTACCTTTTTTTTATCGCGCGTTGGGCCCAGTATTTCCACTGCTCGTCGTTTTACATCGAATATAGCTAACCTACGTTCTCGCGCCATCCACTGAGTAAGTTCTTTTTGCACCAAACGCTCCTGAGCATGCACCCGGTGAGACTTGAACTTGCGAAATTGATCTTAATAGGAGAGCGGACTACCTACCAAGCCACGGGGGACGCCGTGAAAAACAATTTTCCTGAATATGAACTGGCCAGTTCCAAGCCAACAACAGGTACGACGTGTGAGGCTTGCTAATGACAGAGCTCTTGGCGTGTAGTTTCACTTGCTGCTAGCCAGTACCTGGTATTTTTCCCAAATGGTTTTCGCTTTGCCACCTCCAAAGCCTCTCTGCCTCTCTCGCGGAACCGCCTGCTCGTGGCCGAGTACTGCTTGCCGTGCCAAAACCGCGACTCACCTTGACGCGGGGAGGGGCAGACGTTATGCAGTCTGTGTCAACGGTGGTGTTAAAACAGGACTCCTGTGATCATCATAAACAACAGCAGTATGGTATAGTGTAGTATACATAAGACAACTTCGACGACGTAGGTAGCACCTTTTTGTTGATTTTTTTTCTGGATATCAGGGTTCTTTTTCCCAAAATCGCCGGAATGCCAATCTTGTTTATGCAAAAGGTATTTTTGTATACTTGAGCCATATTTGTCGGGATGCGATCCGATTTGTGTTGAAGTCAGTTTTCGGGGGGGAAATAACCAGCGCTGAGAGTAATGACAGGCTGGCATGGCATGGGGAGCGACATAACCGGTCAGTGTACCGCCTGCAGAGCCTTCTACGTTCTTGGCACTAAAGGCAATGTCGAAGCCATCGTCGTGTGCTCTCGCTCATGCGATCCATCAATGAAGACGCTCAAGCAACGAAAGAATGGAGGCGATTCCGAGGTGGCAGGAGGCGCTAGCGTGGCAGGCTTGTTTGTATAACACACGGCAATTCGAGGAGCGGCCGCCTATATCCGAGAGCACTTGTTGCTGAATAGGCGAGCGGCTCGCCCACTGTGCCTGCGAGGAAGCGCTGTCCGGGCAAAAGTCAGTTTCCTCACGAACAGAAGGGTCCCACAATCATCCTTGTGGAGACGTCCTTTGTAAAGGTCAAGAACGGATAGTAGAGGTGGCGTCAGTGTGATAAACTGTTAATAGGAATTCACAAATCATCGGGAAAAACCAAACGAGATACCTATTGCCTGTATCAGAGCCTGATTTGGCCTATTTTTCGCGCGCCCAATCCGCCCGAATACCGCTCGACGAATAAATGAATTATTGAAACTCGAGGCCTGCTAGCGATAGTACCTTGACAAGGGGAGTCGGAGGGATAGCGTCCGAGCTTTGGACATCAATAAAGCGGTGGAACGGGTTTAGTCTCGGCGGTAGCCGAAGGGACGGGGTATGGAGTGCGGCAGGCACGAGCGTCAATTCATCGGTATGTCGTCCATCTTTCTTCGAGTTCCAAGTTAGCAAGCCTAACCCCGGAGTCTGAGGGCCATGAGGAGATATGCTTCCAGAACATAAAAGGTAGATACGTTCTGTTTCGGATGGCGCTGGACCACTGAGTCCGCTATCCTAAGGTTATCCTAGGACGGATGAAGCGATAAGTGAGATAGAAAAGTCTACGGTACAGGTGGCGGCGCCTTTACACTATCCCAGAGTACAACGATCCCCCGTGAGAAACCTTGAGTAACTCAACCCCTCTTTGTGCTCGGGGCCTGTGCTCAACGATCCTGGGGAAGCCTTCCGACGCCTTTTGGCTCTAAACAGTGCGGAAGGGGATACGACAGGGACGCTTGATGCTTCGTACCAAGCTGCCAGCCTCGAGATCGACCGATGTTCAGTGGCGCTAAGACTCGAGGGCATCGTGGCTGATTGAAAACATAAGCACTACAGACCCGCCAGTTTGTTCCTGCTCAAGCGCCACTCCAAAGCCATCAATGATAGCATCGCAACAGAGGAGGAAAGGGCGAATGTGTTCGGTAACTGCAACCCATGACCAGAGACGCCGAACGTTCCTCGACGAGGTTTCGTACTATGACCCCCACAGCAGGCGTTATCTCCTCTAGTGGGATATGCCACCAGAATCGGATCTTAGTTATTCGTGGTTCTTTGGCATGGGCATGCTCGTGAGGGCATCGATCTTGGAGGCGCTCGGCCGAATACTCGCGGAGAGGACAGTAAACCTGAGATAACCCGCATAAGCAGCACCGATCTTGGCCTTTCACGGGGAGAGCTCAAGGCTTCGTCTCCTTAGTTACTCAAAATAATATTTGGTGTTGAGAACGTGCACAGCTAGATCCGAGTCGGAAACGATGACGTCATCGACGCAGGCGGCCACAATGTCTAGAGATTTGATGACCTCGTCTATGACCTTGATAACCATCTGTGCACTTCGACGGTCCTTTGGGGTATGAAATTCCACTCGAAGAGGCGTGTGGCCGCGGAGAACGCCAAGAGGGGGAGGCGCCGTCGTTTTGTGTATCGTCACCTGATGAAACGAATAGTTCAAGTCGAGGAGGGAACTACGATTGAGATTGTTTTTAGATCCGCCGACTGTTTGTGCCATAAGTGCACAAAAATTAGGCGCTAGTCGGAGATGGAACGTTCTAACAGAGAGTACTCGCGGTCAGACGGGGGTAGGCTTGGCCAGGCCGGGCTCGCCGCGAGGAGGAGGGTTCGTTCAGATAGATCCGTGTAGGTCGGCAGGGTAGAGGTACCGGCCAAGGGGAGTGAAACTGAAGCCGGGACGACCATGCAGGGGTGTCCAGGTGCGGTGCCGAAACCCTGGTGTTCTGATGCAGAACCCATGTGACAAGCACACGAAGAAGCAGACGGGGAAATATGCTCAGTGAGTCACCGCTCCGCATACCCGGCCAACGTAATCTGTTGTAGACGTTTATTGACAAGGAGTTCGTCGACGATAATTTTGTTGGAACCGCGCAGTAGTTCAACGGAATACCTCCTGGCCAGGGCTTGGGCTTTGCTATTGCGGATCAGTAAAACTTGAGCAAGCTAGTCGTCTCGCGGTCGCGACACGTTTCTATCATCGGCATCAAGCAGGGGGTACCCGACAGTTGGGGGGAAAAATTAGACACGGAGGCCGCGATCCCGGTTGAATTTATGTGAGATAAAGCGAGATCCCCGAGAACGCGGCTGTCGGGTGGGCGCGAGAGCAAAGTGTGGTACGAGAGTTCGCTGAACCGCATCCAGCTGTCGCGGTGGGGAAGGACATCGTGCTACATAGGCTTGGAGGGGACTACATATAAGCCCAGACCGCAAGCGACGCTGTAGGTGTATCCTCCTTCAAGAACGGTAGGCCCAAGCGGACAGTGGTCGAGGCCTGAAACGACGAGAGCCCGTCGCAAGCTGACCAAGGATCGCGAAGGTGTTTGCTTGTCGCAGATAACTAAGGCTGCGCCAGAGCCGCCCATGTGCTCCCAGGTTTAATTTTTCAAAACCGACTGCGTGGGGTCTGTATCCAAACAGACTTCGCATCGATATCAGAGCAAACGTGGCTGTTGTTGATACTTGATGCTCGTTGTAAACGAAGGATTACTCGTGGTGACAAATATCGGGGACTAGGCACGGTCTCTGTTCAGTGAAGGGTCGGGTGCTCGAGGGGGTGTCTCCTGCTTCGGCGGTCATGAAGACCACGTCGCTACCGTAGTCCGACAACACATTCGCTGCAAGAGTCGAGTAGTCGCAGGGGGCTGTGGCCGTGTCACAGGCGGAACAACGCTGTTGGCTACCTCAAAGATAGGTTCTCGACCATGCGCGAGCTAGTCGCTTCGCCAGGGAGGCGTGAGGTGGCGACACGCCGGGGATAGTGCGCAGTCGCAAGGGGCACAGGCTAACAGCCTCCAGGACGTTTCCCAATAGGTTCGAGAGACCGCGCCATGTGGGTCGTCACTTGGGCCGTGCTGTAAAGTTCGTGTAAACGAGGGTAATGTGGCAGTCATCCATAGAGTGATCAACCAAGCTTGACTAAGCAGGGTCGCGGGTTGTAGCACCGGGAAGATGCGGCAGCAGATCGATTGCGACCAATCGTTAGCGGGCCAGAGCGCTGCGTTGCAAAGCCGGAGGCGAGAGAGAGCTTGAGTGGAGTCTGCAGCATGCGCGTGCAAAACGTACTCAAAGGAGTTGCGTGAGCTCGTAAGTACATTCGAGTGGCACTGGTGAATGAGATGAGTACGCGAGCGTGGTACTGCAGTGTTAACAGCGTCGGGGAGTGTTTGCCGATACGCAGGCGTCTTGGCGGGCGGGCGGGCGGTGTGTCAGCTCCGGAGGTCTGGCTCGCGGAGGACCTACAGCAGCCTCGGCCGCTAGCGGGGGCTCGAGCAGTGAGTCGCGAAAATGCGGTGATAATATTTATTTTTTCCCCCACCATGATTTTTCGAAAAGCGCTTAGCCTTTCCAAGGGAGCATTGAGCGACGTGGTTTACGATGAGCACAGAAGGCGGATGTAGCAGCAGTAGCTTCGCCGGTCGAGGACCCGACAGCAGACGCAGGCGAGCAGCTTCTGCTCTAGCCCGCGACGGGAGCATAAGCGGTCGCGGTCACTAAGACTGACGCGGGCGTTATGACTACGGCGCTAGTAGGGCTAAAGTTCAGGAGCGGGAGAGAGCTGGTCTCAATCCCAGCCTGAGGGCCAAGTATGACATCATCTACCTTGTGCGAGTCCATGTTCCACGAGAGGTAACATCATTGCGCTGCAGCGTCATCACTCCTAAATTTGTCGAGAGAGGTGAGGATAATTCTATGGAACGTTTCAATAATTTTGCTTGAGCAGCGGTTCGGGTACCTACGCGGGGTTGACCATCTCAGCCACGAGTTCGCAGGGCTCTGGTGAACTTGCGAGGTTGCTGATTACCCGCTGAAGCGTGTGATTAGTCAACTAGGCTGGACGAGGGTACTCGTGGGGCACCTCGTACAGTACTTGTACAAAATATCAATACTATTCTGAAAATAACATGGTGGGACATTCGGGGTTTCGACCATGCGGCGAAACGAGGCAAAGTCGGGGCAGCATCGAGCGGCAAACCAAACAGTTGGGAGTCGGCGACATCACCAGCGAGCTCGGGCGGAACCATTCTGCAGACAGGTACCCGCGCTTTCGTGGCCCTCTAAAATAATGGTGAGAAGGCATCTGACCTGTCCGTATTATGTCAGGAACGAACGAAAACATATGAATGGGAAGCTGAAAAAAGGCACTTGCTCTGGCTTGCAGTGACAGTCGCGCTTAAGCAGATGTACGCCTAGCGCGACAGACTTAGAGCGGCTCCGTCATGGAGACGAGAGCTCCCCATGTAAAGGTACGTGGCCATACGGCCACGGTAGCAGCACTACAGTAGATTCGGCAGCACGGGGCCAACCCGACTACTATTGAAGGTAGACTCTCGCTACTATTGGCCACCAACACGTGTTGGGTTCACATCGGCGATATATTGCCCCTCGAAAGCTCCTGAGCGAGAGAGGAAGCATTGCTCTTGACAAGAACGATGGCAGAACGTAACCCCATCCAAAAAGAGGGAGGACGGGGACGCCGTGACCATAATTGTCTGTGGTTACACCACGTAACTCATGTGCTCGGCTTTCAACCATTTTTTGTCATCGGTCTCGCTTGACCATTTCTCTGTGTTATGCCGCTCCATTGTTTTATTCCGTACTTTTCCAACCACTTTCACTTTTGACTCCATTTCAGTGTACTCAACCATTACGCATGTCCGCGCACGTGCGTCAACGCGTTCACGGGTATTTATTTCCTGGGTAGACTATTCGTCCAAGGCTGACTGAAAAAAACAACGCTTGCCACCAGTTTGAACGCTGCGTGTATATACCAGTAGCTTTCGCTTGGCACACTGATCATCCCGCACACGAACCGAGTCGCACCACGACCTGCTCCCCCCAAACTCGACCGGGGTACTGATGTACCGCCAGCCTAAGACCAATACACATACACATACACTATTGATGGGCACACAGACTATGTACACTCAGTACATAAGGGCGCCCGAGGGAAAAAAATCCAGCGTGAACCGTCACATGATTATTTTTCGCTAGACAGGGGGGGGAAGCTACCACAGTAGAACCAAGTGAAACGAAATGAAAACATGGACAATTTAATATTCCTTTTTTGTTTTTCATCGCGTGGTCACAATTGCTGGGAAAGTTTTCCATTCCGGCCTCCAGGGGTATGGTGTGTCGCTTTCTCTTTTTCACGTACGCCCGCGGAGTTCACTCAATGTGTCGGCTTCGCCAGTTCATCTTACCATTCTGCCTTCGAACATCATATACGTGAGTGCGTACAACCTGGTTCGATATGTAATACCCAAATATTATCCCCTACGAATATCGCACTTGCACCGCCGTGTAAGTTGGTGTTCTTTTTTTTATAAGGTGCAGCGCAGCGGTCATGCCCCTGAGAAACGCAGGGAGTCGTTTCCCGTGAAGGGTATCGAATTTTGCCGAACAATATCAACACCAGTGCCTCAAGAAGTAAATATGAGGTATCACTGCGTCGTCAATAATTTCATAAACAAACGGAGATCGCTGCACTAGTGACGGTGTGCGGTCCTGCTGCTGTTTCCCATGGCCGTCTCATCGACCTCTCCCACCCTGTCCTTCGCATCGGGCTCGCTCTTGTTACCACCCTCTTCCACTCCGTTCCCCTTCTACCCTGTCATAGATACATAGTGCTCCGTAGCAGCGCCTAAGGGGACACGACAGCGATGCAACATTACAACCGCGCGCAGTGTTTGTGTTTTGTCGTTTTGGTCGCCCACCGCCTATGCACTATCTGTCGTTCCGTATACGAGTAGTGTAATTGTTTCTATTTACGGTGTGCGTTGGTTTCCTTCCGTTCTAGGTCTATCGTGTCTGGTTTGAAGATGAGGCGACGCTGAGTACGAAGCGCTACATCTCCGATACACGGGTGACATTCAACGAAATGAGAGGGGGGGGGGGGCAACGGTCGTCAGGAAACGCGGTTGACGGAGGTAGAAAGGAAAAGGAAGACAGGGTAGCTAGGTACGAGACCGACGGAAGGTCGAACTCGCCAATGCACGCGTGCTGAAACCTGCTGCGACTACCTGGGGAGGGGGTTGATGTGCTTCAGTTTGTCTGCCCCTTCCTTTAGGTCTTTGTATTTTGGTGTTCTCGTTGTTGTTGTTGTAATTGTAGGACTGCCTCTTTTGTTTCTTTTATATCTGTCACATCTCATCGGGGAGGCACGGCGCTTCTTCCCGTCTCTTTTCGTTTTGCTCTTCTTTGTACCTTTTGACGTTATCTCTCCTCCAACATATGCCAGAATGGGGATAGTCGTTCCTGTTATGTCCAGAATAGATTAAGGCGCGATGGTGATGATCTCACAATACCTTATTCCTTTATATCCTGCCTATGTTCACGAAACAGGCTGTTGTTGCAAAAGTGCATACCAATCGCGGCAATTCGACCACCAGTGTCCCTGGTACGAATCAGCGTGCACGTCACTTCGAGTACGGGGAAAAAACGGTACTACATAAGGAGCTGTAGTGCATCATCCCGTATCGCTTTTAACTGAACAAAGCCAGGCACAAATCCATGACATAAGAGGTACACCCAGTAAAGAAAAAATGGGAGACAGAGAAGACGAAGAAGGGTAGGAAGGAAAACACCGATAAGGACACATAAAACAAAGAAAGGTGCCAAGTGGAAAAAAAGGGACCAAAAAAGAAGCTAACATGCCCTGAGGGCGCAGGCCGAGTCCCGATGACAAGGGTGCGCTTTGCTGGTACCAACAGTGTATCCAATATGTCCACCAGCTGATGGAACACTATAACGACGCCACGAAAATAGTAGGCTGGAGGTAGGAAACTAATATGAGGGTTGAAACGAAGAGATAGCAAGAAACCAAAATCAAGCAGGCGTTTGTCCAGCTGGTGGATCAAAGACGACACAAAAGGCACAAAAAAGACAAAGACAGATGGACCAAACGTGTCAAAAAGCTGTAAACTAAAGCAGAAACGATGACGCTTCGATGATACGCCACAGCATTGCCTACCCTGCTCCCTGCTTACCAGGTAACAATGCACAGCAGTAGTATCTCTGTCTCGTACGTTTGTGACCGGACCACTTGTTTTCATCTAGGGTGGAGGAATCGGCACGGACACTAGGTGTGCTGGATGTCGACGGGAAAAACGAACTGCATATAACTACAGTAAGGACACGCACAGGTCCCACCTTTCCCGGGGGAAAATGAGGGGGCCCTGTGTGAACTGTGCATGGTGGTCGGGGATAGGGATATCATACATCTAACTACCCCTCTGACCCTGGGCCGAAAACTGCTTTTCCGCGTTTTATCTGGTGTCTGTGGTGTGTGTCGTGCGCGTGCGCCTTGTGTGATAGTGCACGAGGGATGCGCACGACCACCACTGCGTCGGGCGGGAGGCAACGTCGCTTTACAGCTGTGCCATGATCCTAGTCAACGTTCGTTCAGCAGCTGCAGCAGCTCGCTAGCGTGGATGGCGTCTTGAATATCGAGGCCGGTAGGAAACAGCCGTTGGTCATAGTCTTGATATGGTTAGATTGACTGAACGGTTTGATTCACGTAGGTAGAATTTTGTCTAGGGATATTGCGGTGGAATTTATGTACCCCAGGAAAAATTGATGGACACATGGAAACCAACTTTGGAAGACGTCTTGGGGTCTCAGGTATGAGGAAGCGAGCCCCACCGTCTTTTGCACTTCAACTTTGCCTTCAAACAACATTGTTTCTGTCTCTTTCCAACCTTTTGGCTCTCTGGCCTCCACTTTGTGCGAGCGAGTCAACGCGCCAAGGACCCGTGCACCTGAAGGAGCCGTTGCACTGGTATTGGATAACTCGGTAGCTAGGGATGCAATAGACCTCCCTTCCACAAGAGCAAAATTTTCGAAGCAATTTAATCGCACGATGGACGTCGCGACGAAGAAAGGACCGACATCGGGGCAGGGTATTGGACTACTAAAGGATAACGGATTTTCGAGGCCATAGCGCGCGATACGCCAAGCAGCAGCACTACATTTGATCCAGTCAGCAGCAACACTTTACTATCACTGCCAGCGGCAGCAGCAGCAGAAAGAGCAGCAGCAGCAGCAGCGGTCGCACCTCTTTCACTTCTAGCAGTGGCAGAAGTAGCCCTACAAGCAGCACAATTATTACTACCAGCAGCAGCACTGCTACCACTACTTACAGCAGCAGCATTACCACTACCACTCCTAGCAGCAGAAACAGCAACACCACAATTACTACTACTACTACTGCTACTACTACTACTACTACTACTACTACTACTAGCAGCAGCAACAGCAACAACAACAACAGTAACACTGCCAGCAACGGCAAGCCGACCAGAGAACGACAGCAGAATCACAAATAGAACAGCAAGACACGACCGACGTCAGTTACGAAAATCAAGTAAACGTCAGATCATATGGGAAAGGAGCACCAGCCTAGGAGCAACGCCCCACCATCCGGATGCCCATTCTTGGTTGCGATTCCGTAGAGCAAAACATCCCACCCACGGTTTAGTCAATACAACCACCGCAGCCGGTACAGGTACTCATTGTTCATGATGGGGATACGTGTGTTGCGCAGGGGACTGAAGAGGAGCACGTGAGGGAGGTGGGGCTTGTGCTTCCGGGGGACACAGGATAGGAGCAGTCGGAGCCAGATACTGTTTCGAAACGACTTTGCAGGGAAGCAATGAGGACCTGGTGGAACGTGGGAAGAAGCTCGTTGATGAGGGGGAACAGAAGAACGATGGGAGCCGGGAAGATCATCGATGGGAGGCGGCAGGGAGACATCGACAGCAGCAGGTACCGCAACCACCGCCAATGGTGTCAGTGGGTGAGACGTGGGAGACGGAGGAGCACATGATCTAGTGGGAGAGCAACATCCATTGGCCAAGGGTCGGATCATTAGAGGAAGCGTGAGGGGGAGGGGGGAGCAAGTGAGGGACGTGGAGCTAGTGCTTCCGGAGGACACAGGAGAGAAGCAGCCGGAGCCAGGTATCGATTGGAGACAACTTATCAGGAAAGTATTAGGGACCTGGTGGGGAGCGAGAAGAAGCTAGTAGGGGACGGGGAACAGGAAAACGATGGGAACTAGGAAGAACATCGATTGGAGGCGGAGGGGAGACATCAATAGTAGCAGCTGCCACAACCACCACCAATGCCGCAGGTGAGACGGGGCTGAAATAGTGTGAACGGATGAGACGTGGGGGACGGAGGATGAGCTAGTGGCCGGAGCATGGCAGGAAACGGAGGTAGTGCTTGCTTCGGAAGTGGCTAATAGAGAAGAGCAATAATTATGTCGGCAACCTCGACTAGAGTACAGTTTCTTCTGTCGCGTACTCCTTTTTTTGCGGACGTCGATACTCATTGGACGCTTGACGCGCGCATTAAACCCCTTGTCCCGTCCTACTATCTTAGATTCGTTTTGCACACAATCAACAGCTCATCCTCCGTGCGACTCGCCGAAAAACTCACGGGACTTCGTGCATGGTGCACCCAATATCTGCCTTGTACGTAAAACCCTCACGTGCTCCGCCCCGACATTTTTAGGATGCCCGGGCCTATGATCGTACGACTAGGGCATGCATGATACCGGGTACACCCTTTCTCCCCCTCCCCCCAGTTGGGTTGGCGTCGTTTGGCAACAACACTGTAAAACATGCCGCTCAGTACGTGAGCTAGACAACCAGGGTACCGTTCTTTTTTTTTTGGCGATCACCGACCGCTGGTTGTCTAATTAGATCATTTGTGCGAGGTAAATAACCTTTACTCCGAACAAAAGAATTGATCGTATCATGTAGGGTTCATGGCAAGGTACCTAAGAGACAGTTACATAGTACTCCCATTGCTGTTTCCAGAATTGCCTGCGCCGGACAATAAATCAACTCATTGAAGCTGTCATCCATATGCAAGTCTGCCTCACAAGCGGTTCTTAGTTTTTCGTTTTTGTTTGTTTTTTTGTCCTCCGGCGGATTGGTGAAAATAAAGCTCAAGCTCACCACACTTCCACGTTCGCGATTTTGTGGCTTGTGCCAATTTAACCTTCCTAGGATGCAGCTCACCCTTCATGCGACTCGCCAGACACCTCACGGCGCTTCGGGCTTGGTGCGAGCCATGTCTGCCTGGTCGGTGAAAACCTGACATGCTCCGTCCCGGCATTGTAGGGATGCGAGGGTCTATGGTCATACGAC
>JBBMHQ010010449.1:0-18114 GCA_037834295.1 Postelsia palmaeformis
CGCCTTATCAACAGGGACCACCAGCTAGGGGTCGCATTATCAACAGTGACCGCCAACTAGGGGTCGCCTTATCAGCAGAGGCCGCCAGCTAGGGGTCGCCCCATCAACAGGGACCACCAGCTAGAGGTCGCCTTATCGACAGAGGCCGCCAACTAGGGGTCGCCTTATCAACAGGGACCACCAGCTAGGGGCCGCCTTATGAACAGGGTCCACCAACTAGGGGTCGCCTTATCAACAGGGACCGCAAGCTAGGGGTCGCCTTATCAACGCCGGATCGCCGGAAAGACTTTTCAAAGGATCGCTGCAAAAACGCGCTTGGGGTTGCCGAAAAGACAACTTTCGGAATCGCTACAGCATTGTTCGATGGGACTGCCGGAGTTTCCGGAGCCGCCACACTATCAACAGCAACGTGGAGTCGCCGAAGTATCTTTCGGTATCGGACCATAGTGTATAATCAATATATTTGAATTGCCGGGAGATACTGAAATCGCCATATATATCATCACCATCGGTCGTTTGGGGCCGCTGTGTGAACGGCACCATTATCTGGATCACGAGGAGGACACCTGCATCACCTGTAATCGTACGGAAAATTTGGTTTCTCCGTAGTACGTAGCACCACACGTCTTCTTTGTTCGAGAGGGTGGTCAGAAACAAACGTGGATATGCTGCTAGACTATTTGTGCAAGGTTTTTGTGTTTTGTATAAGCACCACACGCGTCTTCTTTGTACGGGGGGGCGGGAAGAAACGTGGTCTGCCACTACAGTAAATATTTATTTCTATTTCTTGGTCAACAAACAGATCGTCGGAATGTTCTTCGTTCATGAGATAAAGTTGTGGGTTTTTGCAGTAATAAGTCTAGTCGCTCTCCAGCACAAACATACCTTCAACTGTTCATCGATTCTTTGGTCAGTACAATACCATGGCAGCGTGGAATGTGTTTCAGAAGAAGAGTAGGACGGTTAACATTGCCGTCCGACTGGTTTATCATTCGAAAGTGAAACCTTCGGCCAGCGACGGCGTCGTAGTATGTAGCGTACGAAGTAATATCGTACCGAGTACGAATGCCTGTCTAGTATATGTGTTGTGACTGTTAATACGTTATGACACCTTCAGTAAGTATCGCGTAAGAGTACATTAGAACCTAGATGTTCGATATAGCGAGTGTGACTATGTCGCCTCCATCGAGGGGTTGTATTAAGGACAGCTACCATACTACCCAGCAGTAGCCAGCAGCCTATACCGCGTCGCTGATCGGTAACATAAGCATTATGTAGCAAGTAGGCCACAGCAGCACAACGGGGGGCTATGGCACTACACCAGAGCGGTGTGTTGCATGCTCACAGAGTAGATATGCGGCACGATCAAATGCCGTTTTGGTATTACAGATGTTACCTGCCAGCAGTTATCATTCCGTCGTCACTGGATAACTCGGAATACTCTGGTATTACATGGTTCAAGAGTGAGATCCTCGAGAGATCCAACAGTGACCAATAGTATGTTCATTGCAAAACCAGTAAGGTCATGCAGAACACCACGTACATCGGCGTACCTGGTGGTTACCGTGTTGTGAGTGGTTTAGTTGCTGATGATCCACGTATGAAATGACACTACGCCAAGTAGCACATTCGTTGTACAATACTGGGTATGCTGTCATATGCGGTTCGATTGTTCGGTTTGATACAGTAGGTATGACTGTACATAAGGGATCCGTAGAAGATCGATCACAGGTGTGTATTACCTGACGAACGTCGTCGTAGGCCGTAAAGGATCGGTTGCGGGTGTGTGACATCACCTGACGAACGTCGTCGTAGGAAGTAGATTTTTCTGTTAGAGATCATCAGGATTGGAAAAACAATATGAGTGTTTGCACGCCCACTTGTTCACTCCGCTTATCTCCCTTCCTTCTTCTTCCATCCTCTCCTGTTGGACTAACCGACAGTAATACAACAAGCCTAAGAGCCTTTCTTTTGCAATATACTCTTCTGAGCTAGGTTGAGCTTATTATACGCAGCGACCAGTTGGCAAAGCTCAGCTGATAGTGCTCACCTCCACCGCGGGCTGCCTGACGTGACTCAGGAGCAGCGCACCACACTCCCAATGCAGAGTTTATGTTAATACGAAGATCATATCAATCATCGACCGTTGCGGTCTGAAGCCGCACTGCTCTCTTGGTAAGATATCCTGCCGTTCGCAGTAATCGCTGAGACGATTGGTGACTACCTTGAGAAGAACGTTTTCAGCGTGTGCCACGAGCGAGATGCCTCGATAGTTGTCGTACTCAGTCCAGTCCTTCTTCTTGTGCAGCACTATGATCGTGTCGTTTTTTCACTCCTATGGTTCGCCCCCGCCCTGCCATACGGCTGTTACAATTGTGTGAAACTGTTTTGATATACGGTGGTTACCGTCGCGATCTCCATCTCAGGCTAATTTGAGCAGTTGAGCGGGAAGTTATTCGAGTCCAACAGCCCTTCGGTTTGGCATGCTATTGGTGGTTTTACTCCACCTAAAAAATCGAAGGTAAATCCTCGAGAGGTGTGCACGAGGGCCATGCCTTGAGCTCTTCGAATATACTCGGGTCGAGATTTGGCGACTTCGTGTTGAGCAAAAACCTGAACCACTGTACCCTCCAATCGCGAATGCGCCCCATGTCACGAAGCAAGCTACCCTCTGCGTCCTCTATGTCTTAAGAGTTGCACGACTTCTTCCCCTCGGCGTCCAGTCCCCTTGAGGTGCTTGCAGGAACCAGATTGATCGCTCTCTTTGATGCGCACCTCAAGTTGACTACTAATAGCGAATTACTTGACGAATCCCTGAACAGCCTCGATTCTCACGCGCATTGGGCGCTTCCCAGCTGCTTCCAGGGAGTTCCTGAGGTTGCTGACGCTCGGATCCGCGCTCGATAGCTCTCTCGCGGCTTCCCTCTTTTGCCACATTGCGAGCATTTCCACCTTCGTTTCCTCGCCATCACACCACCCCGGCGGTGCTTTAGTGGGTTTCGCACGTGGCGCGAGGTTAGTGGCAGTCGACATCATCGCTTCAGCGAACACCATCGCCATACCACCCACATCCGTGCCAGGGGGTAGGGTGTGAATCGCTCGGGGAAGGCTCTCTGCAGTTGGGGTAATGACATCAGCCCTTGGAGGTCGATTTCTCGCCTGCTCTTCATCTCTCACTTGCGGGGATTGGAGGAGAGTGCTCAAGCAGCCAAATGTCTGCTGTGACCAGGTTGTGATCTGATTCAGGTTCCACTGGAGGAGGTCGACGCACAGTGACATTTCGTATGAGTCGTCTGGATGGTTGCCGCGTGGGGACAAAAAGCGGGCGGTGAGGGCCTTTCCTAAATGTTAGACTTCGAAAGGTGTAATATATTCCACTCTTGGGTGCGCTGAAAATCGTATTGACGAGGGCAAGTTGATTCTCTGCTGAGAATACCAACATACGTCGTATGTTGTCATTGAACGCACTTCGCCCGTATGCATCCATCACCTTGTCATTGACGCAACCTTCCTCCCCTGCGTCAGTGCGAGCGATAGCATCCATCATGACAAGTAGGTGTTCTCATCTCGGCACTTCAGCAGCAGTGCTGCCTGGTGTGGCCCAAAAACGGTATTTGTCACGGACTGATTTGTGACCATCAGTCGGAGCGTACGCAACAACGAAGGAAATCCCAGTTGATCTTCCCTTTCAAGTGTAGTCGCACGTTCATGAGTCGAGCACTGACAAACTCCACAGCCAGTCCACCCTTATCAACATCCTGCAAGTTCGACTCCTTGATATCTAGCCCTACTCCGTGTTGACCCTTGGCCTCCGTGCTACCCCCTCCAGCCCCACTGCAGTACACAGTGAAACCCGCTGCTGTGAACCCATTCTTTCCATCCCCTCTCATCTCCCGCAACCCAACCGAAACTATCACACCAGCTGTGCTTGCAAACCTCCGTGATCTCCTTGGCATGGCCAAGATGTTTATCCGTTGACGTCCAGAGCACGGGCGTTGAATGTGCCCACGGTCAACTTGGCCTCTGTAGTGATCACTTTTGCGGCCCTCCGTACCGCTGGATTACCTCGCCGCGTTTTTCGGCCCCTCCTTTTCTTTTTTTGTGAAGCTTCCAACCATCTAGCATTTCGCCAGCTTTAATTCTTCCCTTGCTTTCAACGTGCTAGGTGCAGCACTCCCGACTCGCTACATCCGCCTCCATCCTGTCCTGTTAATTGCTTACTCATGTGGGATCTTCTGTCGTTTCTACTCTCCATACTAAGGAGACCACGCTTGCGCGACGGAGCCCCAATCCACGATTATTGGGGCGCAGTCTCCGTCAGCGTGACCATGCCAGCGCACCACGAGCAAGGCAGTACCCAGACGAGCTCAGCGCCCTGTATACCAGGTGCCGGTACCAGGCACGAGGCACGAGATACCGGTTTCCTCCTCTGGTCGGATCGAGAAGGCGAAGGAGAAGATGTAAGTTTCTATGATACCGAGTACTTTCGCTAAAATATGTGTTTTGTATGTACGGGAGAAGTTGACCAATCAAATTAACAGGGGCCGTTGTACGTGTATACAGTATTGGTAGTCCGTAAGTGCATCTGGGACAAGTGCTGCTGTAGCAGTTGACTCGCGACCGAGAAGACGCAGCGAGGCAGGGCCGTTAAGACAGGTGAAATGTATTGTATATATATATATTTTTTCACCACTACGCCGACGACGGCATCATTGCCGCGTCCTAATGGCAGCCGGGTGGCCGCCGTTGCTGGCGAGCGATGCAGTCACTCGCATCAAGCCATGTTCGCCTGCAGGGTGAACGTGGGGCATCTAACCCTCCTCTCTTGCCTGCCTGTTAAATTACTCGATGGGATACTCGACTGGAGGTGTTGGGTTGGATTGTTGACACTGGGGCTCTTGCAGTGACACTACTGCCGCATACATGCGCGGCAAGCTGCGTGAGCTTGTCGCGCGATGGTTCTCGTCTGGGGCTCCAGCTTCCGCGAAGTAGATGCAGATGTCGGAGTTAGGCGGAGCCGCAAGACGTGCGTTTTGTATGGAACGCTTTTCAGACGAGTGTTTATTGGTGGCAACGCTGCGCAGTCACCAGAGTTGTATTCCGCAAAGGAAATGCACCGTGTGTGGCGCTCCCCCATCCACTCCTGTGTGTGCCAGCTTAAGCGGAAACGGATGCTGTCACGAGACGCAGCAGCAGACAACAACGCGGAGCGCAGGCGGGATCATACTTAACCGTAGGTAACATGTTACCTCCCCCCCCCTTCCGTATATATGACTTCGGCCATGCATGAGATCGAGTACATATCTCTTATCGAGTAAACCTCCCCTCCCCCCCCCTCTACATAGGAAGAACACAGTAGTGACAATACAATATATACCAACAAACTACACACCCCTGCCGTAGTAGTATGCGCGATCGAAGCATCACACACAGCATGCAGATATGAGTTTCGAGCAAAACATATTCTTCGATCTGATGGCTGTTCTTTTTGTTTTTAAAATGAAGGTGGGCGGCGCACAAAGAAAGGGTGACTCATTATGTCAAGCACAATACCTCTTGCGCTACCAGCTTGGCATATGTGTGCACCCTGTTCCACAGATGCACGTACTCTTTGAAAAACAATTACGTATTGTGTACTACCGGTCCGATGCACTTTTTTTGTTGTAGGACCACCCTTAGTAGCGCATCATCCATGCCCGTGCTTTATAGACAGTATACGTACTTACTCACCGGTAGCTGCAATATGTAGTGCATCTGCCCGCTTATCTCACCTCAGGGCTTTCCAGGTGTGGTATAGTACAGGAAGTGCTTGCTCTACTTGACGGAAATTGCGCCCAGCCGAGGCCAGCGATACCGTGAATGTAACCTCTCGGCCTGACAGGAGTACGCTGCGCACGGCGCCCCGGACCCTGATTGCTGAGCGGTTGACCAGGACCACAGCCAGGTACTCCGGGGCCTCCGTAAACACCGAGCGTGAGAGGAGCGGGACCGGATGCACGGCCCTTTGCCGACCGTGGCGATGGGTGAGCTGTGGTCGGCGCCTCTGCTGAGAGAACTGCAGAGGTAATCGGGAAGCGAACCGTGGTGGACTCTGGGCGTGTATACAGGTATGCTGAGTGCTCACGATGATGTGCTGCTGGCGATCAGAAGACGGAAAGACGACAAGTGGTGCGCGGGGAGAGAGAAACACCGAGACGGCCTGTCGGAAGCCGATATATGCCGGCGCACGGAGTGGTGCGGTACCTCTCCCCTCTTTGGACCGCAATGCGTGCTATGCCTAGAATATTAAGACAGGGGGCATTGAGGCGACCGTGGACAGCATTTCCCATGCTGATGTCATGGGACGGCGATGGCTGCGGCTCATGAAGAGAGTACGGGAGAGGGTTGAGAATGCCGTTGTAAATAGAGGCATTACTGGCTAGACGAATGACAAGCGTATAGCTGCGTAAAGTGCGAGATGGTGACGGCAAAGTAGGCCTGAAGGTTTGATATGCCAAGATGTTGGTGCGACAGTTATTCGGAAACGTTGCTACGACGCCCGGTCGCGGTGCAGGAGTGGTGAGTGGGAAAAGAGGTGATTCCGGCGAAGATGGTCACGGAGCTTATGTCCACCTCAGTCCGATGTAAGCTAAAAACCAGCTTGTGGTTGATTTGTACCTACACGATCACGGAAAAAACCCGGCAGGGCGGGAGGCGTTCACTTCGAATTCCGTCGTGGATAAGGACTAGCCTACCAATAGTCTGCTTCAGGGATTGTACAACAGGGAGAGGATGAGGTAGGGAAGCCCGTTATAGTACACGCCGCAGCAGGGATTGTCGGGTATGACGCTCTGACGCTGGGAGCACTACAAACTGTGGCAGGGGGGACGGCTAAGGGGACGTACGCCGAGAAGCTGACAGGAGATATTATGCCTGGCGCAACAACCGGCAGTTGTTCTTACCAGGGATATCTGGCCGCGATTGAATATTTCTAGAAGATGTACGCTGGTTAGGAATTTCTCACTTCGCACTATATGATCGCAACCGTGAGCAAACGGAGCGACCGAGCGCACAGAATCAGCCCCGAAAAAATGGTCGTTAGGTTGCCATTGACATTATATATTTTGTCGCAAGGGCAACGAATTCTGACAACCATAGTAGCATATATATCCTTCATGGCTGGGTCTCGTGCTGTCGTATTGTTTGTTGTGTAGGGCATCAGAGTTGCGGGCAGACACGAACGGGATAGTCCCCCCCGTGCTCTGCCTGACACGAAGTTGTTTAGCCTTTTCTCAGGGAGAAGTGCACGTCGTGTTCGAGAGCCGATCGAGCGTGAACGCAGTGCAGGTGAGATTTTGGGCGTAAACTGTCGAGTAGAAAACAGCGGGGTGCACGATAATTCGATCAAGAGTGGCGGGCGGGGCGGAAGTCGAGTGGGGGGAGCAGCAGGAGCTTTCGTAGCGTTCCTGAAGCTATTCAGCATACATCCCCAGGTTCATGGGGATATCTGGTCCACCACCAGGCTCACGTCGCTGGGGTGGAGGGTGTTAACACGAACGCAAGCGGTAGCAACTTTAAAGTTAATTGTTGAAAGAAGCGGCAACAAATCCAGCTAAATACGCACTTCACTCGAGAAGAAATAGGGAAAGCATATCAGCTGGCGGCGCAAGGGGTCCCGGAGCTGCAACTCCAACGCACAGGCAGATCGAAGTCGCGAGCGTTTACGAGTTAGTAGAAAACGGCAGGGGAAGGCGTTCCACCAATCCCCTCCGCCCTCATGGTGACGACGTAAATTGTTCAGACTGCCCATAACATGTGAGCGCTCCATAGCTTCGCACGGGAAGGTTCGGGGCATAGGGTTCACGTCTGGCCTGCTACCTGTGTAATTTTTGTGGAGAGGTTTTGGTACGTGGCAATATTACTCTCATTTTATTGTAATCTCCGGTGGGGGGCTTTGGCTCACGATCAGCCCCTCCAATACCTTCCTCTCCAGCGGGCAGGAGATCCGGTCCCAGGTGCGTACATGAAAACCGCGAACACGACCCTCCGTCTGCGGTTGATGGCCTCGATACTCTCCCGGGACCTGCCTCGATGAGTGCGGCAGCGTAGAACACGTTGTGGGTGTCGTCGGACTTACTCTCCCGCCGGGCGGTGCATTGGAGAAGCAGGGACGGGGGTGGGGCTCGCGCAGCTTGTCCAAGTATAACCCTTTTCGCGAGCTCTATACACTGTAGTACGTATCACGCTTCGGTGTAGCAGGGCCTTGAATACCTTGGCTCTCGTCATTTGCACACTAACCTCATACGAACTGGGCACACATTTTTGGATGAAAAAACCCTTGGATGTATAAGGTGCGGATTCGATTTTACAGTGGTAACAAGGGTTCGAAGCTGCAAGCGTCGCGTCTGTTAAACATTGAGATTTTCGGCGATCCACGCGTCGTCAGTAGATGTTCTTCACAAAGACAGTAAGGGTGTGTTCAAGAGTGAGATCCTCGAGAGATCCACTAGTCACCGATAGAGGTTCATTTGGAAGTAAGTAAGGGTTTGCAGGATACTGACTAAATGTCGTGCATGATGTTTACATTGTCGCGCCGATTAGTTGGTCAAGTACTCGAAGAGTATATGCGTGTGAAACAACATCCACCAAGTAATGGATAGACTGAGGCAACGAATGCTACCGTACGTGTTGACTAGGGTGACGTGCGTGTGAATACATGATTACCCTATGAAAAGATATTGCCGTAGGCTGTTCAATCTTGCCTTCAGAACGAGGAGAACAGGAATGTTTGCACAACCACCTGTTCACTCCTCACACCCGCAACTGAACTCTCTGCAGTTCATCGCACAATAAACGTTTTGTTGGCCCAAGAGCGCCCATTTCAACCGATCCACCATCGTCTGCATCATCATCAGTGCTGCTAGCTTGTCTCAAAATGACTCTGTGTTAGCCTCTGAAGACCGTCATCGGTCAGCCATCTGAGTGTGTACTCGTCATTTCTATCAGGTTATGAGCCTCGTTTAACGTGCAACACACAGCGCGGGGGTGTCCCTTGTGGTGGAGTTACAGACTGCAACACACAGCGCAGGGGTGTCCCTTGTGGTGGAGTTACAGACTGATGATCGTACTGGAACAAACGCAACAAGTTCGGGATTCAACGTGAGTCGAGTCAAGCCATATCGCTTCAGGCGATCTGCGCACGAGATCGAGCTGAAACAAGGAAAGAAAGCCCGACAATAGATCGGCACGATTCAGACGATCTGCACAGGACCGAACCGATTGAATAAACAAACACCCGGCGAGAAAAGGTCGGCAAGCTTCAGGCGATCGCGCACAAGATGGAGAAAGAGAGGAAGGAAGCCCGGCGACAGGTCTGCACGGTTCAGACGATCTGCACGAGATCGAAGCGAACGAAAAAACGGAAGTCCGGCGAGAACAGGTTGGCAAACTTCAGTTGATCGCGTCCAAGATCGAACTGAAACAAGAAAACATCAAGAATAGACATGGAGGAGCCCGTGAACGCCATGAAATCCATGACAAGAAACCTTCCGAGATTCGATGAGACTAAACCAGAGGACTATCGTGACTGGTACGTGACTAGTACTCGAACACCCGTGTGGTATTGCCCCTGTCAAATCAAGACGTACTTGCTGTTCTGGACGGTACGGCGAAACCAACACCGATTTTCATAAACACTGACACGCTGGACGTCCCGGCAAATCTTGCGGGAATCAGCAGCTGGAAGCGAGTATGCGATAATCTGTTCTCGATACTGTACCTCATCGCTAGCGGCCCTGCTGCCACACTGGTTAGACAACACGAAGACCGGAATTCGGCGGGAAGCCTGGGAAACGGATAGCAAGCGTAAAATGCTCTGTACGCCAAATACAATAACAGCAGCAAGGAGGCACGGCGGGCCTGCTATGAGAAGCTTGTGAACGTTCGGATGGAGCAAGAACAGGACCCTGACAACTATATCTTCAAGTTATTTGAGATGCGAGGGCGACTTCATGAAATGGGAGGAAGGATCTCGGAGGAGAGGTTTGAAGACATCTTTCTGCAGGGACTCATCGACGAATACGGGTTTGTAAGGATGGCGAGCTTCCACAGTCCGAACTTCGGAATCGACGACATCCAACCGATGGCGAGAAACCTTACATCGACCGCATGTCGAGACCAGGCAACACCAACAAGATTGCCGGTAGAGGAGCTGCGATGGCAACCACACGGAAACCACGAATGGGGAGGTGCTACTACTGCTAAGAATTCGTTCACTTTCAGCGCGACTGCACAAAGCCTAAGCCAGAACGTCCTACTACACCGAAATAGTGCTCACTGCACAACTCCACGACCCACAGTGACGCTGAATGTGAGGCCCAGCAAGACAACGAGGAAGCCAACACCCTGCCACAGGATGAAGTCCCGAACCCCCCACCACAGGGCGAAGTCAAAAGCGCTCATACGATCACTGGACAATCGCCAACAGAGGGAGAAAACTTCGGTTGTGCTTTCACAATTACACCGCCAGTCTCACAGCGGGAACCGGATCCCTTGCTCAGACCTCAGCCTGTCTCACACATCGATATATGGAGGAGCCTGCTACATTTTTTACTGCCAGTGCTGATTCTATTCGTCGGTGTCTGGGCGCTCTTTCACCAAGGCTTCAAGGGAACTGCACAGATGGCGAAAGTCGGAATGTCCACTACGTGCGAATCCAGCGACGAGGCCGACCACACCACCATGCTGGTAGATAGCGGAGCTTCATAACATTAAGTCGACGATGAGCTTCAGCCAAGTCTAAGGGATGAATTCCTGAACTACAAGGAACTTAAGAAACTTCACAAGATTGTCACCGCCGGACGACACGTTCTACTAGGAACAGCTACTGGCACGGCCTCTGGAGTGATCATCGACTAGAAAGGAAACAGACACCGAGTGAACCTTCCGGGATTAGTCGTACCTGGACTGGGGTATCATCTGTTTCCGGCATCACAGGCAGATAAGACCGGGATAGCCACCATCGTTGACTTACGACCGCGCTTAGAGCAAGGACAACCCGCTCTACCACTGCAACAGCTGAACAAGAGCCAATATATCTTTTCCTTTGACCTAGGCTTTATCCTCGCCCTAGCGACCTCGAGACCTTCCAGAAACACAACAGCACTATTTGCCTTACAGGTACCCGCGGATCTTTGGCACAGAAGGATGGGACTAATCACCCCTCAACCCCCAAAGCTTAAGGATCCTCCGCAACGCCAGCGACACCGGCATCAACTTCAGCGACGCAAACGGCTCTCAGGAAGGCAACTCACCATCAGGTAACGCCAACGACATCACCTTCACCAATCATGGGGATCTCCACACGTTGACCATCTCAGAGGCGTCGACACCTGAGGCCGGCGCTATGCCCGGCACACCACTGACCGCAGACGATGAAAACATACCGTCACCGGTCACGACTGCAACGGGAGTACAACGTATAGATAGCGAACAAGGAGGAGCTACTCGCATGAGAACATGGGCAAAAGGTGCAGTTGCGCCCATCTCACAAGAAGAACTCAGCGCTCACTAACATCGGGAACTGCGTGGGACTGCTTGCTACTCAAGTGGCACGTGACGCAGATGCGGTCCACGAGATGAAAAACGTGCTGGGATACGCCGTGGCAGTCAGGACAGAGCACCGATCATATGGATTTCGAGAGCATTGGATGGAAGTCCTTTTCAAATACGCTCTGGCCACCAGCAACCTCCTTTGCGAGCACCCTTCAGATGGGGAGGTGATAGTGATTCCGAACACGTTCAAGGAGGCCATAGAAACACCGCAAGCAGCCAAATGGAACGCGGCGGCAAGCAGGGAGAGGGCTAGCCTCGAAAAGAACGGAGTGCTTGACTTGGTGTCTTCGGTCTCAGTTCGTTCGGAAAGGAAGGTCATCGGGACGAAATGGGAGGATCAACGCCAAAGCCGACCACACATTGAAGGGACGAGTCGTGGTTCAGGGCTGGGAACAAGAGCCGGGAATGGACTGCGGTGGCATCTACGCTCCGGTGTGCCGTATTCAGAGCATTCGGATGGCACTCGCCATTGGTGCGCACGAAAACTGGGAAGTACTTCAACTCGAAGTCCAGACAGCGTTCCTCAACGCAAGCGTTCAAGAAGAGGTGAACGTGAAGACCCCACCTGGCTACAGGTCAGTCGAAGCCGCAACTGGACTCCCTCAAGTAATGAAACTCAAGCAGAGTCTCTACGGACTCCGCTAGAGTCTTCGCAACTGGTTCACCATTAACGACTCGCTTAAGAACATGGGGTCCACACCAACTACGTCTGACCCGTGTGTCTACACCTTCGGCATCAGCGAAACGTTCAGCATACTGACTCTTTTCGTGGACGACCTATTTTTGCTCGGAGGAAACGCACCGGTACTCCAGCAACTCAAACTTAACGATGACTGACATGGGAGACGTATCACTGGGTTCTGGGCATGAAAATGACCAGAGATCGCTAGGCGGGGACCCTAACAATAAGCCAAGAACACTACTGTACACCAAGTCTACCTTGGCGTGGTTTGGTATGGCGGGATGCAACCCGGTGCACACGACGGGGGCTGGCACGGAACTTTCTACTGATCAGCCGGACGACCTCCTGCTAGATTCCACAGTAACGGAGCTTTACAAATCCATCACTGGATACTTGATGTTCCTTCGCCAATGCGCGCGCTACGACACCACCTACGCCGTCAACCAGTTGGCCTGAGTCATCATCAAGCCATCCAAGATCCATATGACAGCGGCCAAGCATCTTCTCCGATACCTGAAGGGTAATATGTCTCTGGTACTTGCGTACCGGACAGGATGCTTCAATTCGGAAGACTTCTACGATGCGAGTTGGGAAAACAACCCTGACAACGGAAAGCCAACTTCCGGGTACCTGTTTATGATGGCAGGAGGGCCACTGAGCTACCAGAGCGCACTCCAGAGCGTCACAGCGCAGCCAACAATGAAAGCAGAGCTCATCTCTTTGGCCCTTGCGAGCAAAGAGGTGGTCTATCTCTCGAACATGATGACTGAACTGGGGTTTGGAAAACATTTCTACAGCGTACCACTCTTCGTCGACAATGCAGGTGCTCTACACATTGCGGGTACCAGTACGTACAGCTCACGCACGAAGCACATCGCCCAACGATTCTTCTTTCGTAAAGAGCTAGTCAAGGAAGGACGGACCACGATCCATCACGTGGCGACCACAAAGCAGCTCGATGATAGAGGGACCAAGTTTCTCAGCAAGGGTACGTATCGGCACCTACTGGAACTTATCAAGGGGTATACGGCACATAACGAGGAATAGATACACCAAGAAATTCATACAAGATCGACCTGGAAGGAGACCATACCATATCGACTACATACGCGCCTCCACAGAGATTCGGAAATAACAGACACATAATGGAGGGGCTACGAGAGGGAGTATTATGAGGCCACATATCAACACAACACATAAACACCAACGAGGGCGGAACGCCCACAATATGTCCAACGATCAGCAGCACGCGAATCAGCGGAAGGAGCAGTACGAGGAGAAACGAAAGGACGCCTGTGTCAGAGATGTCTCCCCTGACGACGAACACACAACAGAAGAAAAGTGGCGCACTTGTTTGTATGACAGGTTCCGTTCCTCGAAGCGGACTACTCGGGGGAGCCAGTGGTGGAAGCCTCCAACTGGGCACCTGGGCACCACGTCCAAGATTACTCCGATTAGTGTTTTGGAGAATTCGTGGGGAAACTGATTAGTGGAATTCAAAGCAACCTTGTCTTTCTAGTCACTGCGTGGACCAAGGCTGGTGTGCCCAGTCTTGAACAACTGAACTCCGCTAGCAAAAACCTTGATAGAAACGTGCATGATGCTGAAATGGACAAGAAGCGGGGGGCTCGGAAGAAGTATTACCTTGAGAAGCTAAAAGAGAGGGATGACCAGTGCGAGTACAGCCTCAGTAGGATGAAGGATAGGGTCGTGCGTGACAGCAGAGAGTGTAAATCCGACCTGAAGCATAAGCAGTCGGAAGCTATCAAGCAGTGTCAAGCCGAAATAAGGCATTCAATAGCTCACCTCGCGGAGGACACAGTAGGTAGCAGCACCTCTACCGTGTCACGCAACGTCAAGGCAGATTCTAGATACCGCGTCACGCAACATAAGGGCACGCCTAGAAACTTTTGTAAAGGATCTGCTAGAGCCCAGAGAAAGGGGGTCCTGACACGATCTCAGAAGAACAAACAAGGACTAACATCGTTTGATATGGTAATGGTATTTCGGAGGAGTGTTAAATACTATGATCTTCGGGCGATCCACTCGTTGGCAGTAGATGCTCATCACAAAGACAGTAAGGGTATGTTCAAGAGTGAGATCCTCGAGAGATCCACCAAACAGAGACAGAGGTTCAATCGGAAGTAAGTAAGGGTTTGCAGGATACTGACTGCATGTCGTGCATGATGTGTACATTGTCGCGTCGATTAGTTGGTCAAGTACTCGAAGAGTATATGCGTGTGAAACGACATCCACCAAGTAATGGATAGACTGAGGCAACGAATGCTACCGTACGTGTTGACTAGGGTGACGTGCGTGTGAATACATGATTACCCTATGAAAAGATATTGCCGTAGGCTGTTCAATCTTGCCTTCAGAGCGAGGAGAACAGGAGTGTTTGCACAACCACCTGTTCACTCCTCACACCCGCAACTGAACTCTCTGCAGTTCATCGCACGATAAACGTTTTGTTGGCCCAAGAGCGCCCATTTCAACCGATCTACTATTGTCTACATCATCATCAGTGCTGCTTGAGCTTGTCTCAAGACGACTCTGTGTTAGCCTCTGAAGACCGTCATCGGTCAGCCATCTGAGTGTGTACTCGTCATCTCTATCAGCGTCCGGGTGGTGAAACAGTCTCAAGAATGACAACGCCCGCCGCACACGCCGCATGATGTCGCCACTTAAGCCGTCATCTGCCTAGACCACCCTGTCCGCCGGGTACACGAACTCGATTGTCCACCCGTTGTTCGGTTATCGCATCTAAAAACAGTGTTCTTGGAACGGGAACCACATATCTTAAAAGTTGGTGCACGACAGGGCCAAAATGTCGAGAGATAAACACCATGAGGATAGAAGAGAAACCCGTTTTCTTCATTCTTCGTGGACAGTCGTGGTGATGTCGCCGTTGCACCCTCCCGAGGAGATGGGACAGACAGCAGTATAAACGCCACATGCAGCAGCCTCGCACAACCAAACAGCGAAACAGGACAAAAATCAGATTGCAAGCACCTGCAGCAGTTTGCCATGCCATATGTAGATCCCACCCCCTGCCAGTTCACCCGGAGCGTTTCCACCCTGTCTGCTGCCGCTTCATTCTTGCGACATTCTTTAGAGGTTTCCCTACTGTTACCTACCTCTTTCCATTTCCTACAACGGCATCCATGGCGGATGAGTAGCTTATACCTCCACGGCAGGCCACCTATACGACGCTGGATAGGACGGACAACGTTTTGCACGTCTCTAATCTACCAGACACGACTTATAGAAAGGCTGAAGGAAAAGCATACTACAGATACTGTGGTCCGTTCGGCATACACTCTGCTTATCCCATATTTGAATCTCACTGTGCATAGGAGCAACTGTGCCAGATGCCTCTGTCGTAGCTCCGAGATGTCATCAAGAACGAGGCTAATCTTGTGTGTATCAGCTGCACGTTGGAGGAATGTTGCGTGGGCGAAACTCTGTAGAGATGCACAAGTGGCACCGAGTGTTTGAAAATACATTCCTTGATGAACGCGCTTAAGTGGTCAAATGCGGATTGAGAGTGACCAGCGTGGGCAAACCATTACCTGACTTTCTCGGGAAGGCGCACGCCCTACGGGCAAGGGTGCTCTATGGGCTGCTGCACTGGCCGATAATCCGTCCAACCGCAACATTCCCTGATACTTATGGCGTTAAGCTAGCTGCCCTACAGTACTATCACCGTGCCCGGACAAAGGTAACTCGAACACACAATTATACCGAACGGCGAGTATGAACAAACTCGCAATCTCGCCACTTATTGCGCCTATCCAATACCCACCATAAGGTACTTAGTACACCTGTGCGTGGTGAATGCATATCAACTAGATACGTATAGATCCCAACGACCATAACTGAACACACAGAGAGCATCCACTACAGAGGAGATAGGTCTACTCCTGTATTAAAAGACCAGAGTTGAATATCAGGAGCATATGTCAAATCCCCCCTACACAAAGGGCACGCCTGACGCTATGTAGTTCGGACGTGGGGCCGTGCAACACGACATCCAACATACTGTTAATATTCTCAACAAAAAGAGTCCAAGCGATATAATCCCCCCGCGATAATTTCGAGATGACCTGGTTCGCAACAGCGTGCCTCCATCGCGGCAACAACCACAACACGTATCTCAATGTCCGACAATATATAGATATATGTGTGAATCATAGCTAACAAGCATTCTCTTTCGTGATCTCGACACCGCCGTCGATAGCGGATTTGTAGGTATGCAAAACCTGTGGGTGTGTTCAACGTTTGTCTCTGAAATAAATAACGGCCAGGACACTGCCGATATATACCTGGAATATATAATGTATGTATGTGCTGTAATATAAATATATACGAAGTAGGTATGTACCGGGTGCACATTATTTTCACTTTCACTTTCCACCTCAGCACCCCTCTGAACATGCCGTGGTCACAGGTTTACTCCCTCCCCCCTCCGGTATTCTCCTCCACTGTTTTCACGCACAGCATCGAACACAGGTCTGCATGCCAGCAGAGGAGGCAGAGAGGCTGTTGATCTGCGTGTCACACCATGGCGTGACGAAACAAGCCACACGGTTATCCAAAATACGCAAGATATATTTCGGAAAGTCTCTTCCTGGAGTGTTGCTGAAGACGAATCACGCAGCCGGGACACACACGTCATCACCGGGGAAGCCAATGAGCGTAGTCCCCTCATCAACTTCGCCGACGGTGCAGTTCTCATCGGCCTATGCAGGAACCAACGGCAGGCGCTGTGAGCGGCCGACGAGCGATTGTTGGCGAGACGATTTAGCTGGAGTTACGCCAAGGTGAGCCCGAGTGTGACATCGTGCGGACACAAAGCAAGCCACCGATATTGCCAAGCCTTCTGCCACAAACGCGGGAAGCTACTGCAATGATCATAAGAAGTGCATATCTGGTATACATGGCATCATACGTGTCAGGTAGGTAAAATCCACCCGTGAAGCGCAGACAACCATAAACGATGACTGGCATAATATTCAGCCCCCGTAAACCCCTAGTATTGAGGATGACTGATGGGCAGCAACGTGCCTTTAGAACATGGCAATAGCAAACGCGACACGGTACACCTTGTTGAACAACGGACGGACCGCAGCTTACCCCAAATTCGCTGCTGGTATCAACAACGTTGTTCTCGAAGCGCACCAAGTTCGGCTCCTCGAAGGTGAGCGAGCTACAGCCGACAAAGCACGGAAGATACGAGCGTAGGGAAGGCGACGCGCACCACAGGTGAAAAGTCATCGTTACGTGTGCTAGATAGCAGCGACATGCTGCTGAACACAGCTGCTTCGTCAACCACTCATAGGTTAGCCCGCGCTGGAGCACGAACGTGGGGCTACTCGCCGTTGAACACATCCGAAATGTGATCATGCACTGTTGAAAGGAAGATCGTCTGCTGATGACATTCTAGGTCATCTGACGGTGACTGGTCTCAGCACGATGGCCGATGCCAGTCTTTGGAGGCTAGCGCGGAACTGGTGTTAGGTATCTCCAACTACGCTGACGGTGGTGCACATGTAGTGAAACGACGGTGTATTGGCTGTAAATAGCGCTCCCGGGGTCAAGACACGGTGTCGGTTCTCAATGCGATGAAAGGCAGTGGCGCTTACTGCTCGTGGAGCCCTGTTCACGTGGATGTGCTGATGATGCTATTTCTGTTGCTGCTGGGCTCTGTGTGGTTCTGTATGTGTTTCAGTGCTGCTGCGATGCTTGTCTGTGAGTTAGTGCTGCTACGTTTTTTTTTTTTTTTTTTCTCATCCCATTCATTATCTTCGCCCTTCTTCTCTCTCTCCCTCTTCAGTCGT